>JAAAKG020141980.1:0-11724 GCA_010014905.2 Druon quercuslanigerum
AAAAAAAATTTCAAATGATTAACATCGTTGTAAAACCATTGGGAAAATGATTTGTGCCTTTGTGAAATCTTTTTAATTTATACGAAATCTTTACGAAATATTTTATTTTTAATATAATGAAATTTAAAAAATATTATCAAATATTTATAAAATATTCGAAATATTTCGCAAAGATTCTCGATATTTTAAAAAGATTTCAAATAGACTTTAAAGACTTCACGCTCCTAAATTATTTCTCAAAGATTTCAACAATTTCATAAATATTTCCAAATATTTCAAATATTTGACAAAGATTTAATTTATTTCGCAAAGATTTCAAATATTTCACAAAAGTTTCAACGATTTATCAAACATTTTCAATATTTTACAAAGATTTCACAAAATTTGTTTAATAATTTATAAATATTTCTATGATTTCACAAAGATTTCAAATATTTCGTGACGATTTCAGATAGGTTAAAAAGATTTCATACAGATTTTAACAATTTTAAACATTTTAAAAATAATTTATAAAGATTTCAATGATTTCCTAAGGATTTCAACAATTTCAAACATTTTTTAAATTATTCATCAAGATTTCAATTATTTTTCAAAGACATTAATAATTTCAAAAATATTATAACATATTTCAAGTATTTCGCAAAGATTTTGGATAGATCAAAAAAATTTCACAGACTTCATTAATTTCTTAAAGATTTGAAATATTTTTGAAAGGTTTATGATATTTTTGAAATCTTTGTGAAATCATTGGTAAGTCATTAATGCATTTGTAAAATTTTTCAATTTATTCGAAGCCTTTACCAAATATTCGAAATATTTTGGAAATATTTGGTAATGTTTGTCAAAATTATTGAAATCCTTGTTAAATATTTGAAAAATGTATGAAGTTTTTTTGAAATTTAAATTTATCCGTAATCTTTGTGACACTTTTTTAATCTTTAGAAAACATTTTAATCATTTTGAAAGCTTTCTGTAATCTTTAAGAAATATTTTACATATTTTTGAAATATTTAGTAATATTTATGGATCGACATTTTTGGGAAATCATTGATGTTTTTTCAAAATCTTTTAAATCTACTGAAAATCTTTGCGGAATGTTTGAAATCTTTCTGAAATCTTTGCGAAATATTTTAAATATTTTTGAAATATTGGTTAATATTTGTAAATATGATTAAAATCTTTGTAAACTATTTAAAAAATCATCGAAATTTTTGTGAAACATTGTAAATCTAGCCCGAAATCTTTTCGAAATTGTATTTTTGAAGTTGTTGAAATATTTTCGAAGTCAATGAAGTCCTTGTGAAATCTTTTAAAACTATAAAAAATATTAGCGAAATATTTGAAATCTTGTTTGAAATTTTTTATATCTTTGGAAAATAATTAATGTCTTTGTAAAATCTTTTAAATGTTTCTAAAATATTTGCGAAATATTTGAAATATTTCTAAAATATTTGGTAATATTTGTAAACATTTTGAAATCTTTGAGAAACCATTGAAGCCTGAAAGTTTTTTTAATCTATCTGAAATATTTCAAATATTTTATAAATATTGTATAATTCTATACGAAATCTTTGGAAAACATTTAATATTTATAAATTATTTAATAAATGTTTGAAAATGTTGAAATCTTTGGGAAATCATTGACACATTTGTAAATTATTTTTAAAATGTTGTGAAATGTTTATTCAAAATCTTTACGAAATCTTTTAGATCTTTGGTGAATCATTAAAATCCTTTAAAAATATTTTTTAAGTGTTTAATATAGTTTTGACATTTTTGAAATCTTTGGAAAATCATTGAAATAATTATAAATTATTTAATAAATGTTTGAAATCTTTGGGAAATCATTGACATATTTGTAAATTATTTTTAAAATGTTGTGAAATGTTTATTCAAAATCTTTACGAAATCTTTTAGATCTTTGGTAAATCATTAAAATCCTTTAAAAATATTTTTCAAGTGTTTAATATAGTTTTGACATTTTTGAAATCTTTGAAAAATCATTGAAATCTGAAATCTTTTTTACTCTATCTGAAATATTTTAAATATTTTATAAATGTTGTAGAATATTGTTGAAATGATTGAAATCTTTGGAAATTTGGTGAAATCTTTTAATTCTATACGAAATCTTAATTAAATCTTTGAAATCTTTGGAAAATCATTGAAATAATTATAAATTATTTAATAAATGTTTGAAATCTTTGGGAAATCATTGAAATATTTGTAAATTATTTAAAAACTCTTGTGAAATTTGAGAAATCTTATTGAAATTCTTAGAAAGTCATTGAACTCTTTTGCGGAATATTTCAAATATTTTATACATTTTTGGAAATATTTTTGAAATGATTGAAATTTTTTAAATCTATCCAAAATCTTTAGGAAATATTTGAAATCTTGGAAATTTATTGAAATTTTTATAAATTATTTTTAAAATGTTTAAAATTGTTGAAATCTTTTGGAAATCATTGAAATCTTTATAAATTATTGAAAAAACTTTGTGAAATCTTTTTAAACTGCCCAAATATCTTTGTGAAATATTTTTAATCTTTGGGAAATCATTAGAGTCTTTGTGAAATCTTTGAAATCTATCGAAAATCTTTGCGGAATATTTGAAATTTGTCTGAAATCTTTAAAATGTTTTTGAAATATTTGTGAATATTTGTAAAAATGATTTATATCTTTGTGAAAACTTGGGCAAATCGTTGTAATATTTATAAAATCATTAAAAATCTTTGGGAAATCATTAAAATGTTTTTCGAATATTTCAAATATTGTAAAAATATTTCAAATATTGTAAAAATATTTGGCAATATTTTTTAAATGATTGAAATCTTTTAAATTTATCGGAAATCTTTGAAATCTTTCTGAAATATTTGCGAAGAAATCTTTGAAATTTTTGGTAATGTTTGTGAAATTATGGAAATCTTGGGGAATATCATTGATGTATTTATAAAATCTTTTTAATATATGGAAAATATTTCCGAAATATTGGCAAAAATCACTTAAATCTTTAAAATATTTGTCGAATATTTTAAATATTTGTGAAACTGTTGAAATCTTTGATCAATTATTGAAGTCTGTGAAATGCTTTAAATCTATCTAAAATCTTTGTAAAATACTTTAAATATTTTATAATATTTTTAAAATTATTAAAATCATTGAAATTTTTATAAATTATTTTTAAAATGTTTGAAATTGTTGGAATTTTTTTTTAATCTATCCGAAGTCGTTACGAAATCTTTGAAATCTTTGGGAAATCGTTGAAATATTTATAAATTATTAAACAAATTTTGTGAAATCTTTGTAAAATATCGACAATATCTGATAAATCGTTGAAATTTTTATAAAATATTTGAAATCTTTGCGAAACAAATTAAATCTTTGTCGAATATTTAAAATATTTG
Organism: Druon quercuslanigerum; assembly: GCA_010014905.2. Classification (NCBI taxonomy): domain Eukaryota; kingdom Metazoa; phylum Arthropoda; class Insecta; order Hymenoptera; family Cynipidae; genus Druon; species Druon quercuslanigerum. Next base: position 3,405 of record JAAAKG020141980.1, read on the forward strand.
GGAATGTTTGAAAAAATATTTATGAATATTTTTGAAATAATTAAAATTGTTGGAAAATCTTGTAAATTTAACCGAAATCTTGATAAAATCTTTGAAAATTTTAGAAAATCATTAAAATCTTTATAAATGATTTAAAAAATGTTTAAAATTGTTGATATGTTTGGGAAATAATTGAAATCTTTATAAATGATTTAAAAAATGTTTGAAATTATTGAAATTTGTATGAAATCTTTTTAATCTATCCAAAATTGTTACGAAATATTTGAAATATTTGGAAATATTTCTTTAAATATTGGATAATATTTTTAAAATGATTGAAATCTTTGTGAAATATTTTTAAAATATCGAGAATCTTAGTGAAATGTTAATAACCTTTCTGAAATCTTTGCAAAATATTTCAAATATTTTATAAATATTTGATAATATTTTTAAAATTATTAAAATCTTTGAGAAGTCTTGTAAATTTAACCGAAATCTTTATAAAATCTTTGAAACCTTTAGAAAATCATTGAAATCTTGATAAATTATTTAAAAAATGTTTAAAATTGTTCAAATTTTTGGGAAATCATGAAAATCTTGATAAATTATTTTAAAAATTCCGTGAAATCCTTAGAAAATGGTTGAAATCTTGAAGAAATATTTGAAATATTTTTGAAATATTCGGTAATACTTGTAAAAATTATTGAAATCCTTGTTAAATATTTGAAAAATCTTGGTAGTTTTTTTGAAATTTAAATTTATCCGTAATCTTTGTGACACTTTTTTAATTTTTGGAAAACATTCTAATTATTTTGAAAGCTTTCTGAAATCTTTAAGAAATATTTTACATATTTTTGAAATATTTAGTAATATTTATGGATTGACATTTTTGGGAAATCATTGATGTTTTTGCAAAATCTTTTAAATCTACTGAAAATCTTTGCTGAATGTTTGAAATCTTTCTGAAATCTTTGCGAAATATTTTTAATATTTTTGAAATATTGGGTAATATTTGTAAATATGATTAAAATCTTTGTAAAATATTTGAAAGATCATCGAAATCTATGTGAAATGTTGTAAATCTAGCCCGAGATCTTTTCGAAATATTTCAAATATTCCAAATCTTTTGGAAATTATTTGAAAATATTTTTCAAGTATTTGGTGTATTTTTGAAGTTGTTGAAATCTTTTAAAACTATAAAAAATATCAGCGAAATGTTCGAAATCTTTGTGAAATTTTGTATATCTTTGGAAAATAATTGATGTCTTTGTACAATCTTTTAAATCTATCGAAAATATTTGCGAAATATTTGAAATATTTGTAAAATATTTGTAAACATATTTTGAAATCTTTCTAAAATATTTAAAAAATCATTGAAACCTTTGTGAAATCTTGTGAATCCAGTCCGAATTTTTTCAGAAACATTTAAAATCTTTATGAAATCTTTTAAATATTTGGGAAATAATTAAAATCTTTGCCGAGTATTTTTAATATTTTTGGAAATTTGGTGAAATTTTTTAAATCTTTGAGAAATCATTGAAGCCTGGCAACTTTTTTTAATCTGTCTGAAATATTTCAAATATTTTATAAATATTGTATAATATTTTTGAAATGATTGAAATCTTTTAATTCTATACCAAATCGTGATGAAATATTTGGAAAATCATTGAAATATTTATAAATTATTTAATAAATGTTTGAAAATGTTGAAATCTTTGGTAAATCATTAAAATCCTTTGCAAATATTTTTCAAGTATTTAATATAATTTGAAATTGTTGAAATCTCAACGAAATCATTGAAATTTTTGGAAATCATTGAAATCTTAAAAATATTTGTGAAATCTTTTTCATTTATTTGAAATCTTTGCGAAATATTTCAAATATTTTCTAAATATTTGAAAATATTTTTGAAATTATTGAAATCTTTTAAATTTATCCGAAAGCTTGATGAAATATTTGAAATCTTTGGAAATTCATTGAAATCTTTATAAATTATTTTAAAAATGTTTTAAATTGTTGAAATCTTTTGAAAATCATTGAAATGTTTATAAATTATTTAATAAATGTTTGAAAATGTTGAAATCTTTGGGAAAACATTGAAATATTTGTAAATTATTTAAAAAATCTTGTGAAATTTGTGAAATCTTATTGAAATACTTAGAAAGTCATTGAAAAATTCGGAAAATATTTTAAATTTTTACGAAATCTTTCAGATCTTTGGAAAATCATTGAAATTTTTGAAATATTCGTGAAAACCTCTAAATTTATTTGAAATCTTTGCGGAATATTTCAAATATTTTATAAAGATTTGGCAATATTATTAAAATGATTTAAATATTTTAAATCTATCCAAAATTTTTAGGAAATATTTGAAATCTTTTGGAAATCATTGAAATCTTTATAAATTATTGAAAAAACTTTTTGAAATCTTTTTAAAATACCCAAATATCTTTGCGGAATATTTTTAATATTTGAGAAATCATTCTAATCATTGTCAAATCTTTGGTAATATTTTTAAAAATGATTGAAATCTTTGTGAAATATTTGGAAATTCTTGCGAAATATTTTTCAAATCTTTGGTAGTATTTGGAAAAAATGATTGTAATCCTTTTTAAATGTTTTAAAAATCATTAAAGTTTTTGTGAAATTTAAATTTATCCGTAATCTTGGCGACACTTTTTTAATCGTCGTGAAATCTTTCTGAAATAGTTTTAATATTTTTGAAACATTTGGTAATATTTATGGATTTCAATTTCTTGGAAATTATTGATGTGCTTGTAAAATATTTTAAATCAATCGAAAATCTTTGCCGAATATTTGAAATCTGTTTGAAATCTTTAAAATGCTTTTGAAATATTTGTTAATATTTGTAAAAATGATTTAAATCTTTGTGAAAACTTTGGTAAATCGTTGTAATATTTATAAAATATTAAATATTTCAAATATTTTTGAAATCTTTGCGAAATATTTTTAATATGTTTTTTAATATTGGATAATATTTTTGAAATTATATCAATCTTTGGAATAAATCTTTGTGAAATCTTTTAAATCTATCCGAAATCTTTATAAAATGCTTGAAATTTTATCAATTTTGCAATTAATTTTTCGAGATAGAACATTTTAGTCTGCACTCTCCAAAATGAAACCTTTCAAACTGTATTCAATTTTCAATAGTTTAAATATTTTAATTAATAAACAAAACTGATTTGTCATTTGAAAAAATTAAATAAATTTTCATCAATTTTCCAATTGATTTTCCCAGATAGAACCTTTTAGTCTGCACTCTCCAAAATACAGCCTTTCAAATTTAACTTTTCGAGATATAACATTTTAGTCTGCACCATACAAAATAGAACCTTTCAAACAGTATTCAATTTTCAATAGTTTAAATATTTTAATTGATAAACAAAATTTATTTGAAATTAAAAAAAAGACGTTATTAATTTTTATTTTAAAAAATCCTGGGCAGGTCAACTATTTATTTTTAAATTTATAAAAAATTTCATTCGTCTTTTTCATTTATTTTCTAATTTTGAATAATATAATCAAAAAGAAATAGTCTTCGTCTCAAATGCTGGTTACATTTAAAACAGAATTTACAAAGTAATATATGAATTTCTTTTCTTTATTATTAAACAAAATTGATTTGTTATTTGAAAAAAATTAAATAAATTTTCATCAAGTTTGCAATTGATTTTTCGAAATAGAACCTTTTAGTCTGCCCTCTCCAAAATACAGCCTTTTAAATTCAACTCTTCGTGATAGATCCTTTCAGTATGCACTCTCCAATATAGAACCTTTTAAACTGTATTCAATTTTCAATAGTTTAAATATTTTAATTGATAAACAAAATTTATTTAAAGTTTGAAACAATAAAATTTTACAAATTTTAATTTTAAAAAAATCCTGCGCAGGTCAACTATTTATTTTTTAAATTTATAAAAACCTTAATGTTTAAATTATAAATAATAAAAACAATGAAAATTAATTAATATTCTTTTCTTGAAATACTGTTTACATTTAAAACAAAATTTTAGAGCAAAAATAAAGCATTTCAAATTCTCCGAGATAGAACCTTTCAGTGTGCACTTGTCAAATAGAGCCTTTCAAATCGAAACTCTCCGAGATAGAACTTTTCAGCGCGCAACTTCTGTGATAGAACCTTCTAAGATGAAATTGCAAAATTTTCTGTTTCAGGTTCCATAGGCCATGACAATTGAAATGTGTAGAGGTGCTAGATTGTGGTGCGGTTTTCGGTGCTGGTGCAGTGCGTGGGTCTCGGTCGCGGGATCTAGTGATTAAAAGTCGCTGCTTCTCAGATCGCATGAGACGCGATCAGAGAGTGATGATCTTCTGACTATGCTGCGACGCTTCGTCGACGCTGAACACGTCGACGCCGAGCGTCGGTGGCAGCTCGATTGTGATAGGGTGGTTTGCCTCGAGGGAATCCTGGCTCACCACTCGGCGATATTTTTTAAGGGTCGTTCACACCTGCTATCGGCCAATTATCCTCTTTCTCTTACTCTTCCTCTGCCTCTTACGAATCCCTCAAAAGCAACCATTTTCCGTCGAAAGCCAGATGTTTGCAGAAAAGAAAAAGAAAAAAAGAAATCGTTCGATAAATATTTCTTTTGCGATGGGAGATAACAGCGCCATCTGTAATGGCTGACATGAGCGCCATCTTCGAGCTAACTATCTTCGTGGCGCCATCTACTCTAAAAGTCCGCGAAAATTCAAATTGCATGAAAGGAAAATTGCGTTTCTGTCCAAGTTAATGACAAAAATTTCAAGTTTATTCAGAAAATAAAGCAAAGCTGGCCAATAATTTGGTTCCGTAGTTTTTTAAGTTTACAAATATAATATTGTCTGTTGAAAGGAAACTTTCAAAAACAAGTTTTTTTTGCTTATTTAAAAGAAATGTAACCAAAAGTCGAAAAGTTAAGTTTCTAGGTCAAAGAAATAATTTTTAGCGAAAAGAAAACGAATTTTGAAGAGAAATATTAAATTTAAAAATGACAATAAGTAAATTTTGAAGTCAGAAAAGTGAATTTTGTACAAAAAAGTTGCATTTTCAACCAAAAAGTATCAACGAAAAATGTAAATATTAAATTTTAAAATGAAAATAAGTCAATTTTCAAGCCAGAAAGGTGAATGTTTAACAAAATAGTTAAATTTTCAAGCCGAACAGATGAATTCGCAAAAAAACAGTTAGTTTGCAAAAAGACAGATTTTTTTACTCACTTAGTTGAATTTTTAATTCTAAAAGACAATTTTTGTAAACAAAAAAATTTAATTAAAAAATGATAATTTCTTAAATAAAAATTGTGGAATTTCTAACTAAAGAATTAAATTTTTTACCAAATAATAAAATTGTTAAACCGTTTTGTTTTTAAATTCGTCCTTTGTGATGAAAATTGTATTATTTTTAGAGAAATTTAATTTTCTATGGTTAAAAACTAAGTTAATTATTTTTAAAAAATAACAATTTAGTATGAAATTAACATTCTTTTTGTAAAAGTTTAACCTTTTTTGTCGATAATTCATCTTCAGTGCTTCCGAGTTCAAGAATTTGATTAGAAATTAGATTTTTTGTTTGAAAAATCATATTTTTGGTTGAAAATTTAACTGTTTTTTAAAAAACTAAATTACTTAATTAAAAAATTTGAATGTTTTGTCGATAATTTGTCTTTTAAGGTTCAAAATTAAAAAATTTTGTTGAAACTTCATGTATTTTGATAAACATTTGTATTTTTCTTAAAAAATATTTTCATTTGAAAATTCAAAAATTTTATGAAAAATACACTTTTTTTATTGAAAATGCCTATTTTTGGTTGAAAATTTGACTACAAATTTGGTGAAAAACTTAAATTTTTTCTCGATAATTCGTCTTTTTTGCTTCAAAGTTTAAAGATTTAGTTTAAAGGTTTTTTGTTTAAAAATTAAAATTTTTTGTCAAAAATTTTCTTTTAGTTTTCAAAATTTAACAATTTTTATGAAAGTTTATGTATTTTGTTCAAAGTTCGTCTCTTTGTTAAAAGAATAATATGTTCGGTTAAAAATTAAAAAAGGTCAAAAATTCACTTTTTTTATGGAAAGTTAATATTTTTGGTTAAAAATTCAACTCTTTTGTTGATTTTTTGGAAAAAAATAATACTTTTGTTTGAGAATTTAAATTTTTAAAAAATCTTTTTTAAATAAAAAATTTATATTTTTTGTTGAAAATTCAACTAATTTGGTCAAAAATATAACTGTTTTGTCGATAATTCGTCTTTTTTTGTACAGAATTAATATCTTTGTTTAAAAATTTAACTATTTAGCTTAAAATTAATCTTTTTTTCGTGACAAATCTTAATGTTTTGTTTATAATTTTTCTTTTAGTCATAAAAATTCAACAATTTTTTTAAAATTTAATTTATTTAATGAAAAATTCTCCTTTTTCTGGTAAACCGATAATATTTTGGGTTAAAAATTAACTTTTTTATTGAAAATTTATATTTTTGATTGTAAATTCAACTATTTCGGTGAAAAATTCAACAATTGTGTTTTAAAGAAATTAGTCCTTTTTTGGTAGACCGTTAATATTTTTGTTTGAAAATTCATCATTTTAGATGAAAATTTAACTGTTAAGTTCAAAATTCAACTTAAACAAAAATTATTATTTTTAATGTTTCTAAAATTATGGCCTAATTTTACAATAACAATAATAAAAAAATTAATATAAATATACAACATTCTTTCTTGAAATGTTATGAATTTAAAGGTTTAAAAAAATTTAGTTCAATATTTAATTCAAGTTTTATTATTATTTTTCCATAAAAAACGCAGTTTTTCTTCCATATGTTAATGGGAGCTAAAATTTCCACCCAGTAGTTCCGAATTGGTGGCGCTCTCGTCTCCAGTATTAAAATTATTGTGGAAAGAGGTGGAGGGAAGAGAAAAATATGCACGAAAATACGTGCGAATGTAAAATTTTACACCTCTTTCATATCGTTTCCTTTGTTCGTAAAAACGTAACTCATTTGACGTAAAAAAGAGCAAGCTGGCATGTGAACGCACCCTTACGCGTAAACACCGCTTTTGCCTCCAATGTAGCTTACCGACCTTATCTGGCGGTATTTTTTTTCTAATCTTAATTTTTACTCTTGTGTTTCTTGTCGCCCTTTTTTATATCGTATGTTTCTAATTTAATTTTATATCGTTAATTAAACCTAAACGTTTAGTTTTTTTTTTCTCTCTCTCTCTTGGAAAGCCAATCAAGAGTTAGTTTACATTTAGAAATTCCGCCAAATAGGATTTTTTTATATATATATAAAAAAAAGAATAATTTAGAGAGATGAGTCCAAAGTGGATAACTTGGGCGGTAGTATAGCAAGAAGGCCCATACCGACCGAGCAAGTTTCTGTTTTGTGCTAACTTACCGACGGCAGGTAATTATCATCGGTCGGTAAAAGTCGCGATAGCTATACTACTTTTTGAATATTCTGGTCGGCGAGCTGCTTTGAAACGCCGTAGCATGTATGTATTATAAATTATTAAAATAAATACGTATCGTAAGGGGCCATCCGTAAATTACGTAACACATTTTTTGCCTAGTATTTACGATTCTTCTAATAATAAATTCAGTTTTTGATGAAATGATTAAATAAATCATTCATTCAGTAGAAATCGTTTCTTGAATTGGAATTTTAATAATTCTCCTATTTATGAAGTAACAATAATGTAATTTCACCCACATATGAGCAGTAAAAAAATATTCATCAAAAATAAAAAACTTGACAATTTTTTGAATATCTTTTATAATATCTTTAAATGTTTAAAAGAATTAAAAAATTTAAGAATGATAAAACCAAACCGGAAAATTCCTGAATAATAAAATATTATTTATTAATTAAAAACAAAATGATAAAATACGTTAAAACAAATTATTTTTAATCTTTAAAGTTTCTAAAATTGTTGTTTAAATTTGATCTAAAAATAATTGCACAAAATTTAATCCAGAAATATATTTGGTCAATTATTGTTATTTTAAATTCAAGCAATAATTTTTTGGTAAAACATTAATATTTTTGTGTGAAAATTGAAAAATTTAGTTAAAAATTGCCTTTTTTAAAATGAAAATTCATATTTTTGGTTTAAAAATCCACTAATTTGGTGAAAAATTAAACTGTTTTGTCGGTAATTTGTCTTTTTGGGTAAAAGTTCAACTATTTGTTAAAAACGAATTATTTTTTGAAAATTTAACTGTTTAGTATAGAATCAATCTTTTTTTTATAAAAAATCTAAAATATTTGTCTATAATATTTTTTCTTGAAAATTCAAATAATTGGTTAAAAATTTAATA
>JAAAKG020141981.1:0-11724 GCA_010014905.2 Druon quercuslanigerum
CGAGAACCGTGATCGTCGACTAAAACTCAACTCAGATATGATTGAACATTTTTAATCGTATCTCGGGAACCGATGAATATTTTTCAAGTTTCTTTGGCTTAAATTAAAGATAAAATTTCAGGCACTATGTCGTATAACTTTCAGATTTTTGCAACAACTTTCCTCGGTCATGATAAAAGTTGAAGTCGAGGTACAAAATTTTAGAAAATCTAGAATTTTTTTTTAAACTTATCACGTGTTATATTCTCTTCAGCAGATTAAAGAAAAATCTGTTTGACATTACTAGACGTGAAATTTCATAGGCCTTCTAACTTTTTTTTAAATGCCCTTTTATCTGTTTTCGCTGAGTTATTGTGGTTCAAAGCCAACAGTTATTTTTAATAGTCAATCGATCTCATAATTTTTCGACGGTAGTGTACATAAAGTACTTAAAGTTTCTTATATTTCCTTGACAAATTAAGTCCCTAGTTATGAGAACTTCTTTTTAGTATCTTGAATATGGCTATAGTGGTTGTAGGTTGCAACAGATATCAGAATTGTGCGAAACTTGATGAATTAAAAAAAAATTACGGAGTTTGAAAATTTTGGAAATTTTCTTTTTGTACAATTTCTGATCCTAAAGGGTCCTTGAATAAATAACGCAAATTTTTTGTCACATTTTCTACCACGTACTTTTGTTAGGATCTTTATATTTTTATCCCCCAACCCCCTATCTAACGTAATATTTGCCGGCTACATTTTTTTGTGAATTTAGTTAGGAGTTATCTACAAATAATGTAAGACGATATGGGTGGAGGGGGTACTTAAATCTGACTGTTTCTTATGAATGAACAAATTAGTTGATATGTTAACCAAGGAAAGTTCTTCATTTTAAATAAAAAAAAGTTTAATTTAACCTCAAAAAAACGATTTTTAACAAAATACTTGAATCTTGAACGAAGAAAGATTTTGCAATCAATTAGGAAGAAAAATTTCATCTAAAGTGTAAAATTTTCAGGTATAAAGGACAATATTACTAAAAAATAGTCTTATTTTCAACCAAACAAAAATAAAGTTTCCACGAAGAACATTAAATCTTTACTTTAGAAACCGAAGTCTCAACAAAATACATAAATTATACACTAAATTGTAGAATTTAAATAGCTTTCTGCAAAAGAAATGACTTTTCATTCAAATAATTACATTTTCAAACAAAAACGTAAATATTTAAACAAGAAGAATAAATTTATTCCTAAAAAAGAATTTTCAAAACTGATTTTCAACCAAATATTTAAATTTCCAACCGAATCTGTAAATTTTTAATCACATAGTCGAATCTTCAAGCAAGAATAAATTAGTTTTTTAACAGAAAATATCATTTTTTCACAAAATATGTAAATTTCTACCCAAATAGTTTAATTTTTAACCAGGGAGATTAATTTTCTACCAAAAATATGACTTTTTATCAAGTTTCATACATTTTTAACTAATGGTTTAGTTTTTTTACTGAAAAGATATGTTTTTAACAAAATATTTTGCAGAAGATTTTGTAATTTTGTACCAAAAACGAATTCTACAAAAAAGCTTTAATCAGCTAGTGGGATTTTCAAGCAAATAATTGAATCGTTAATCAAATAAATGTGAATGTTAAATTATAACTAAAAAAATATGAAGGTTCAACAAAAAAGTTAGTTTCCGATCAATTAGTTAAATTTTAAGTCGTTTAGTTATTATTATTATTTCTAACATTTAGGTTTTCAAACTTAAAGAATTTTTAAACTAAAACAAGATTTTTTTGACTAAAAATTGAATGTTTTATTTTTAATTGATGAAATCATTTTCAGCTTAAAAAAGAATATTTTTTGAAAATCAGTTGCATTTTTTACCAAAACTTTGAATTTTCTACTAACTTATTGAATTTTCAAACCACAAGGATAAATTTTCTATAGGATAGTAGAATTTTTACCAACAAAATTTAATTCTCTACCAAATGGTTAAATTTTTTACCAAACTGTTATTATTTTGAGCCAAGAAGACGAATATTCTACAAAACAGTTGAATTTTCAGTCCGAAAATATGAATTTTCCACAAACAAAGTTAATTAAAAGTATGAAAAAAAAAAAAATCAAAAATTAAAATTAGATAATAACTTCTGTGCTCTTTTTAAATATAAAAATTCAATGATCATTCCTTCCTCATAGAGGGAGGTTAGTAATAACCCAACAAAATATTTCTCGTAAATAATATTATTTTTTTTATTTTTAGAACATCTCATAAAATATTTTTCAATGTATAACCCGTTTACATTCATTTTATTCAATTTAAATTGCTTTTATTCAGCAACAGTACAAGTGCAGTTAATTTTTATCATATTGAAAATATATAACCTGTTATTCAAAATTTTACCTAATCGCTTATAATGTATTTATTTCAAACTTTAAACACTTTGAATACAAAATTATTAGTTGTGTTAAAAAAATGTTAAAAATAGTATTACAAAATTTTTTAGTTAACGGATTTTTAAATTGTTTATATTTCTAGGGTCACTTAATAAATAACCTGAAGTATATTGACAGTATTAATACAATATTACATTTCTGAAATATGGATTAAGGAAAAAAGAAAATTCATTGGTAGAATTTGGCAAATCGAAATATATATTTAATACAGGCTTTTGAGAGTCCTACAATGCGAATGTAGTGAATTTTATAAAAAAAATTCACTTCTCATTAGTAGATTACTCTTAGTACATTGTCTCCATTATGAAACGTTTTATTAAAATACTGCAAGTAAATTACGCGACTATACTGTCTTTATGGAGGCACGTCGTGACTAGTTTTTCTCTGGAATGCGATTATTTCAACTCATCTTAAATAATAATAATTATTAAATTATTCGAAAATATGTAAATTCGTAGTACTTGTCTTAATGTTATTCCTCTTAAGATTAGAACAGAAAACTCTTGCAGTGAATAACATTGAAAAGATTTGTTTCAAATTTAAATAAAAGAAGGGCAACCAGTTGAATTCACTTTAAAATATAGTAAATCAATCTTTTATGGCATAAAATTATTTTTTTTACAAATAATATTGATTTTCTTATACAATAATTTTTTTTTTTATATTTGCACAGAAAAGATAATAGGTTATTTTTCATTTGATAACAGTATTCAATTTCCCTAGAAAGGAAATATTCTCCGCAGTGATGTGACTTGTATTTCATTAGAAACTTCTTAATAGGTACAGAGTAAATTAGCGCAACTGTGAAATTAGCTGACGAGCGCAGCTCGGCTCTCACATCCGGATTACTGTCGGTTTGCAAAGAGGGGGTCAGGACGCAAACTGCGAGACTCGCGTGCGCGCTCACGCTTGTCGCTAGTGTAATCAGGGAAACCAGCGGCAAGGGTGTGTGCGCATCTCAGGCACGCATGCTGCTTTACGACCCCCTCTCTGCAGGGCCGACGGTTCTCAGCATGTGAGAACCGAGCTGCACTCGTCAGAAAGACTTCACAGTTACGCTAATCTGCACTCTATTTTTAGGTTATTATCATGAGAAAAATATTATTCCAAATTAAATAAAGTTTTTGGTATAAGCATCATAAATCTAAAGGAGCATTAACGAAGAAAACAACATTGTTTTTTACGGTAATAAAACTTTAAAAAATTGCATTAGAGATTGTTTTCCCCTACTTGACTTCTCCCTAGACATTTTTTTTTATAATTTATTACTTGTCAACATAAAATTAAAAATACTATTTCAAAGTTAATTTGTTATAGTTTATGGGTAGAGTCCTGGAGTGTTGTCGTGGTCAATTGCTCTTAGCGAGGAAACGTCAGTTTCTTTGGGGTTTTATGACGCGACTCGCAGGTGCTGCTAGTTTGCTAAAACCCGCGTTGTCGAAAACCGGAAGTAGGTCCCTTACGCGCTGTCCAGCTCCAAGTGATGCTAGTTCCGACCATCTGCGAAAATATCGTAAAAGTTAGTAACTAAAAATAAAATTCTCTTCGAATATTTTAACCCTAAAATGATGAAGGTACAGGGATGCCACACAGTCAGTTGAGTCACTTTTAGTCGCTTTGTAAAGAAAAAGTCACTTTTTTAAAAAGAAAAGTTGATCTTATTTACTTTAATCCTTCTACTTATAGATTATAGCTAAAAAATAAATTTAATAAATGTGTGTATAAAATCTATAGTAATCTATTATATGAAAATGATATTGAACATCAAAATTCACCCTCTTTCCAAAATGATCCTTCTTTTCTCTTTTCGCCGTTTTGAGAGAATTACACTTTCTTTACTCTTTTTTAAGAAACTTCCCCTGTTTCTTATTTTTTGCTTAAATTGGAACTGAATTATTTTTTGTTGGCAATTCCACTATTAGATTTTTTGGCCAGCATTCACCTTTTTTGGTTAGAAATGTTATCATTTGGTTGAAAATGAATTATTTTAATGAAAACTGATGTATATATATATATATTGTCAAAAAGTCATATTTTTAATCGAAATTAGATAAAAAATTATAATTTTTTTCTTTTAAAATTCAGCGAATTGGTTGAAAATACATCTTTTCTCGTTGAAGATTAATAATTTATTTGCTTAAAAATTATTCTCTCTTTGAGTGAAACTCAATTTTTCTCTAGAACTAGCGAATTTTTAACTTAAAAACTCAATTTTTAGGTTGAAAATGTATCTCCTTTGGTATAAAATACTTTTTTTTTACTGAAAATGTAATTATTTCGTGAAAAATTAGCTTTCGTATTAAAAATTCATTGTTTCGGCAACAGATGTCAAATTTTTTTAAACATTTGTCTTGTTAGCTTAAAAACTTATCTCCTATAATGACTTTTTTTTGTTGAAAATTAATCTTTTTCTGGTAAAAATTGGTTGAATGTTGCATTATTTTAGTTGGAAGCTCAAAAGACAATTTTAAAATTTAAAGTCTTACGAACTGAAAATATTTCATATTCAAATAATTAAAATTACAGAATTTTCAATTTTCAAAATCAAAAAGTCTCCAATTAAAAAAATTTTCAATGAAAAGCTCTTACATTTGAACGATTCGCAGTTTAAAATTCTTTAACTTTAAACATGTGTCAAAAAAAATCCTTAAATTAGGATGATTTTGAAGATAAAAGGTCATAATTTTTTATTTTTAAATCTCGAAAATTGATAAATTGAAAATGCATTAATTTTAATTATTAACAATACAAAATTCTGCAATTTTGAATAATTGTAATTAAAAATGCGTCCATTTTTAAACTGTAGAACTGCCAAATAATACAATTTTTAAGATTTTTATTTGGTGGTATGTAATTTTGAAGGTTTTTTTTTTAATAATTCATTTTGAAGATTTACAATGAAAAATTCTTTAATTTTAACGATTTTTAAGTTGAAAACCCTTCAATATTTAATGTGTGTAATAGAACATGAAGCAATTTTGAATTCTTCTTTTGGAATAGATCGCTTTTTTGGCAATTTTTGCAATTTTTAGGATATTTAATATATGAAAAATATATTTCTCTTCAACTATTCTATCCAATTTGGACCTACTTTATCACTTTTTATTCTAATTCCACTTTCCCAGTTATATTTTTTGACATTCGTTTGCCGAATATATTCTGTCGAATAATCATATCCTCTTTTGTTCTTTTTCATCATATATCTCTTGAAAAAAAATTGGATCCTTTTCTATGCCTTTTAATCACATTTCATCTCATGTCTGTTTCCAAAAATTCTATTCGTTTCATCCGGTTTTTTTAACTTTTACCCCATTCTGTGCTACTTTTCTTTCTGAATTTCGTATCTACTTTTTTCTATTGTATTAATTCCCCTTATATATTCCCCATTCTGTTTATAACAATTCTAAATAGAATTTTCATTTAATGGTATAAATTTCCATTTAGTCGGTGGACACCAATATTCGAAATTTTCGGTATGTACTCTGGCGGGAGTATATCACGATTAAAGACTTTACGGTACGATTTAAGTTACTAGTTGACTATGCCAGCTATCTTACACTGTTAACGACTCGCATGCTCGGTTTAGTAACGATCGTAAAATCAGTTTACGGTGCTCGTTTCGATGCCAGCAGCGATATCTTCCTACTACTTGCTCTGCGTTGCAGAGCTTATCAACATTCTCTTTAGAATTCTTTTTCAAATGGGAAACTTACACCAAACGGTTTATACACTAACATATCTTCTAATGTAAAAGATCGAGAAATAGTTTCACATACGAATGTAATTCGAGTCTTAAAGATTTGAATTTCCCGCCATAAAATGTATTTAGTGTCTGGCGGGAAATTTGAACAATACAGAAGTAGTGAAGTGATTTCATAGATTTTCTTACTATTTTCAGTTTTAAAAAATAATTTTCATCGTAAAATTTATCATGAGCAGTGGTACATTCGAGGCTTGGCGGAGTGGGGCCGCCAGGGCACTTTTTTTGAATGCCTAACGGCGCCAAGCCATTTTCTTGCCCTCCGAAAGTAACGAAGCCGTTGGTGAAATATGAATGTTAGGTTTACAAATTTTTTTGAAGAAAATTATTGTTCATAACTTTGTTCAATTCAATAAAAAAAGTTTATATTCCTTAGATTTCTAGTTGATCTATATTGCATTTTCAACGAAATAGCTGAGTTTTTGACAATTAAGGTTTTCTACCCAAAAAGATATGGATTGTCAACCAAAAAATTGCATTAGCAACAATTTGGACAAGCTTGCCAGTAAATTCGACGAGTTTTAAAAAATATATATAGTAAGAGACTTAACAAAATAGTAAAAGTTTGAAGCCACATAAAAGAATTTTTTCGAAGAGAGTTAAGTTTTGAAAAAAAAAGTTAACTTTCTACCAAGAAGTATAAATTTTCGACCAAGATGAAAGATTTTGCTATCAATAACGATGAATTTTCAAATACAAAGAAATATTTAAATTTTTAACAATTGAATTGAATTTGTAACCAACTTCTTGAATTTTCAGCATACAAAAATGCATTTTTAACAAAATGGTAGAATTTCCAAACCAAAAGTATTGCAATTCAATCAAGTATTTGTATTTTAAAAACAATTTTTAATATCATTAATAATTAATTATTATTAATTAAATTAGAAGTATAAATTCTCAACAAGAAAGTTGAACTTTCAAGAATAATTTTCTGCTCAACAAATTCGACTTTTTAACAAAATATATGAATTTTCTACTGAATAGTACAATTTTCAGTAAACAAGATCAATTTTCTTCCCAAGAAGGCAACTTTTTGAGCAACCACGTGCATTTTCTACCAAGAAGTATAATGTTTCACCAAAAAAAGGCGAATATTGAACAAAGTATATTAATTTTTAACAAAATTATTTAATTTTAACGTAAAAAAGATAAATCATCTACAACAAGATTAAATTTTAACACAAAAATATAATTTTTCAACTAAAGAATTTAACTTTTAAACAAATATTTTAATTTTTTACCAATCGTTGAATTTTTAAGGCAAAAAGATAAATTTTCTAAGAAATATTATAGTAAATAAATAGTGAATTTTCACTCAGAAAAGATTTCTGTTATCTTTTCCACACCAAAATATTAACTTTAAACGAAAATTTTGACTTTTTTAAAGACGTAATTTTTTTAAGTATGACTTTTCAACAAAATTGTTTAATTTTCTAACAAATAGTTGCATTTTTATCAGAAAAAGATGTAATTTCTTCTAAAGCAGGTAAACTTAAAAATCAAAATGATAAACTTTCAAAAAAGAGGTTGAATTTTTAACCGAACAATTGAATTTTTACACAAAAAAAAAAAAATAGCTTCTCAAGCAGATGAATTTTTAAAAAAACATTAAAAAAAATAAATGCATTTTTATCCAAAGAAAACTCCTGTTCACTTTTTAACCCCAAAGTGAGGATTGTAAACAATACGTTACTTTCCTGTAAAATATTGGATTTTTATCCAAAAAGTAAGCTTTTTTAAAAATATTGTTAATTAAATTAGAAGGATAAATTCTCAACAATAAACTTGAACTTTCAAGAATATTTTTCTGCTTAACAAATTCGACTTTTTAATAAAATATATGAATTTTCTACTAAATAGTGGAATTTTCAATAAACAAGATCAATTTCGTTCCCAAAAAGACAACTTTTTTAGGAATCACATGCATTTTCTATCAAATATTTGAATTTTTAAATTATGCAATATACAGGATAAAGTTCCAACAAAAATATTTATTTTTGACCAACAAGTATAATAATATACTAAAAAAAGGCGAATATTAAAAAAAGTATATTCATTTTTAACAAAATGATTTAATTTTAATGTAAAAAAGATGAATCACCAACAAAAAAGTTAAATTTCAACCCGAAAATATAATTTTTCAACTAAAGAATTTAACTTCAAACCAAATATTTTAATTTTATACCAATCGTTGAATTTTTAAGGCAAAAAGATAAATTGTCTGCAAAATAGTATAATTTTTAACATAAAAGTTAATTTAAAAGTAAATAGGTGAATTTTTAACTATAATTATAAATCCTTAATAAATTTAAGTCAAATCGAATTTCCAACCAAAAAAGTTAAGTTCATAATGAAGCACTTAAAAGTTGATATTTCAACTAAACAATTACATTTTTTTACCAAGAAGAATAAATTTTGAACCAAGAAGATTAAATTTCTACCAAGAGTGAAAATGGAAAAGTTTCATTTTTATTCAAAAAAAAATTATTTTAAACCAAACATGAACCGAATTTCCATCAAATTTGTTAAATTTTCAACCAGAGATGGAGCTTCATCTAAAATCATGAATTTTTAACAAAGTAATACCATTAGTTTTATTGTTATTTATTATTTTTCAACAATGTAGAATTTTCTCAATATAAAGTGGATAATAAAAAAAAATAAAGTAAAATTATTACTAAGTTTTAATGTCTATTCTGTCAGCAGGTTAAATTGGATTTTCCGGAAGAATTTCAAGTCGATTACACATTTCGGTATTCAAATTAAATTGCTCAGGAAAAATGTCTCAAGATTTCTGTGCAGATAAATGAACAGGAATCGTTTCCCACCTGTTGTTTTTGTATTTGGAGAGGGTGTGAGCCGCGGGATGGGGTGTGTCGGTTGGAAAATACGTAGCCCCATAAAAATCCAAACCCCGGCTCAGCAACATCGAGGTTTCCTCGACACTGGCAAGGGTGACCCTTATAACTGGCGGTCCTGTGTAGATGGTGGCTGGTTCGTTTGAATTCTGCGCATCACTTTTTAATTTGTCATTAATGGCTCTCACTGAAATCAATTAAATTTTTATTATTATTATCATGTAAATTTTAATTTATCTTTATCTTTAGTTCAAACTAAAGACGAATTTTGAAAAACTAAGGATTTTTCACTCAAAAAAGAAATAAAATTTTATCTAAATTGTTGAACCTCGAAGCCAAAAGATGAATTTTTCCTGCAAAAATTTATTTTTCAAACCAAAATATGACTTTAGAGCAAAAATATCAATTTTACAGGAAACAGATGCATTTTTACCTAACATGATATTTCAAAATAAGAAAATTTTTTTTACTAAAAAAGGAGCATTTTTAAGTAATAAATATCCATCTTAAAAAAAGGAAAAGTTACATTTAAATTAAAAAAATTAATTAACAAAGAAAAAAAATCTTTTTGACTGAACAGTTAAATTTTCAAACAAAGACATAAGAATATACACAAAAATTAAAATTTGAAAAATATAATTTAACTTTTACCCAAGTAGTTGAATTATCAATTAAAGAAGATTAATTTTCAACAAAATAGATCGAATTTGAACCAAAGAAAGGGATTTTTAAATAAAATATATATTTTTAATAAAAAAAATGACTTCTTAACAAAGTAAATCAACCAAATACTTCACACAAAATACTTGAATACTCAAACAATAAAGAAGAATTTGTAAGCAAAAGGTGGCATTTTCATTTAAAAAAATGATACTTCTACTAAAACAGATGACTTTTCAGATCTGAATGATAAATTTTGTACAAATAGTTGAATTTTATATTAAAAGGATTTCACTTGACTTTTCACGATCAAAATATGAATTTCTTAACAAGAAATAGTTTCCACGCAAGAAATGATGGCATCTCTTTTAAGCCAGATGAGCTTTTTTCTAAAACGAAAATTAAAGAATATAGTTGAATTTTTAACGAAAAAAGATTTCATTTCACCATTTGAGATCAAAATATTAATTTTTTTAAACAGAAATAAATTTCTCCAAAAAAAAAATTTAATCCTAAAAGACGATTTTTTCATACAAAAACGATGAAAATATAACAAAATAGTTAAATTCTCTATCAAATAGTAGCATTTTTAATTTACTCGAATAAAGATGATATTTGCACTCAAACAAATGAATTTTTAATTAAAAATGACACATTTTGTTTATAAAGTTGAACTTTTACCCAGAGAAGATTCATTCGTTTTTCAACACCAAAATAAGAATTTTAAACAAAGAATCAATTTACTGTGAAATAATTAAATTTGCAACAAAACAGTGTAATTTTCAACTAAACAGCATGTCTTTTTAACAAAACCGTTTAACGGTCAACCAACAGTTGTCATTTATATCCAATAACGAAAAAATTTCACTCAAATTGCTGAATTTTCGAGAAAAAAAAATTCCAAAAAAGGTGAATTTTCACTCAGAAAAGATTTCAGTTCTCTTTTCCAAACCAAAATATTAAATTTAAACAAAATGTATGACTTTTTTAACAGCTTAATTAAAACAAAAAGTATAACTTTTTCAACAACTTAATTAATTTAAACAAAAAGTATGACTTTTTAACAAAATTGTTTAATTTTCTTTAAAGAAAGTTACATTTTTATCCGAAAAAGATGTAATTTCTGCTGAAGCAGGTAAGTTTAAAAATCAAAAATACAAACTTTAAAGAAGAGGTTGAATTTCCAACCGAACAATTGAATATTTATAAAAAAAAATTAAATTTCTGCTAAAGCAGGTAAATTTTTAAAAATACTTCAAATAATTGTTACATTTTTATCCAAAGAAAATTCCTGTTTAGTTTTTAACCCCAAAATGAGAATTGTAAACAATAGGTTGATTTTCTGCTAAATATTCGATTTTTAGCCCAAAAGTAAGGCTTCTTAACAATATTGTTAACTCTTCAAAAAAGAAGTTGCAATTTTGTGCTAGTAAAATGAAAATTCAATTAAGATAGGTGGATTTTTAAAGCAAAAAGACGAATTTTCAGAAAAAATAGCTTTTATCCAAAAAAGATTTAAGCTAACTTTTTAGCAACAAAATACGAACTTTAAGCAAGAGTTTAATGTTCTACAAAAGACGAACTTTTAACAAGACAAATGCTTTTGCAACCAAACATAATTTCTTTGGAAGAAAATGGTTAAATATTCAACAAAATAATAAAATTCATAACTAAAAACAGAATCTTCAGCAGAAACGAATTACGATCCTTTATCAATTAACAAGCAGAAAGAGAGCTACAATAGTAAAAGTAAACTACTGGCGTAAATTCTCTACGCATTTTTAAAAGGTAAGTCTCCATACCCTTTCCACGAATTATTATGATTTTTTTTTAACATCTACCCTTTAGTCTCACTTGGTGCATAAAAGGTGCAAAATTCCAAATAATGATTGCAATCACCACATTATTTAAACAAATCTAAAAAATAATATATATATATATATATTATTTAAAAGTAGCGGATTTTAATATACAATAGTTTTTAATTAAAGTTTGCTAGTATAAT
>JAAAKG020141982.1:0-11723 GCA_010014905.2 Druon quercuslanigerum
ATGATCCGGCAAAAGTCTCGTGCACCCTTAGGACCGTGAGCGTCCCAAGAACGAGCGCCTTCTGCATTTTCCCAGCAAGTGTTTTAGCATATTGTTCACACGCAAGGATGCTTTTCAGGCTATTAACCAGTGAAAGAATGGCACCTCCAAGAGAATATTTCGGGTACAATCGTCGCAACTCCCTGACAAGGTCTCTATACCTCTCTCTCTTTTTATTCTCCTTGGCTATGGTGTGTTTGGCAGCTGGTGTGGAAAATGCGATAATGAACATGGTTCGCTTCTCGAAGTCAAGGAGAACTATGTCAGGCCTCGAGTGTGCAACAGAAGCAACTGTCGAGAATACAATGTTCCAGCATATGCGGCACTTCTCATTCTCAACAACTGACACTTTTTTCCTAGGAGCATTTAGCGGAGGGATAGTGAGAGCCGTTTATGTCTACTTCGGAGTGCATCCTTTATAGATGTGACATCCAGGTACGTATAAGTCTCTCCAGCGCAAAGGTGTCGTATAGCGCTTCTATCAACGAGCTCAGGATCTTCAGAGATGCCATTAAGTTTTCCACGCTTTAAATGAACCTTGGCGCATTTCTCTACCTATATTCCATTCCTATTTTCTTAGTGTATCGCTCGACAATCCCTAGAGCGACATGGAGTTGCTCTTTATTTTTAGCATAGATCTTAAGATCATCCATGTAAAATACATGGGTAACCTTGTGCTTTCGCTTTTCAGGTTTGCCGCAAAGGTACCCCTGGGAATTGCATAGTGCTAGATTTACTGGCAGTAATGAGAGGCAAGAGAGAAGTGGGCTCATGGAGTCGCCCTGAAAAACACCTCTTTGCAGAGTGACTTTGTTAGTTTTCACACGATTTTTTCCAGATGAGATAGTAAATCTGGTTTTCCAAAGTGGCATCAATCTCTCTATGCACCTAACAATTTGCGGATGAACCCTTTAAGCTTTCCAAAAGATAGATGATAAGTTTATGAGAGGTCGAATCGAAAGCTTTCCGGTAATCAATCCAGGCCATCGATAGGTCACGCTGGTAGGATGCTGCATCTTTGCAGACACATCTATCGATAAGAAGGTTCCTTCGACATCCTACTACTCCTTTCTTTGAGCCGCGTTCTTCGTACATTTCTTGCTACACAGGTCTGATTGCCCGAACAATCCAATCATTTAGGATAGCTGTAAATTATTATTACAGCTGGAAAATGGAAAATAATAAATCTATGTTAATTCACCAAAACACAGGTCCATGTATCAATCGGTTGTCAATATTGTCTGGTGCTTTGTCACTTTCGGTTTAGTGTAACTTCTTTTAGGATTACTTGATCTAACTTTTACTCGAGTGTTTTGGAAAACTCTTTTCATTTAATTTAAGAATAACTTGACAATTTTTGTTTGATTACGATTTTTTTAAAATTAAAATTAAAATTGGTTTTTTGAAGAAAATAAAACCTACTTAAAATATTTTTTCCATTAGGCCGCTGTATATTGAAAACCGGGTGACAAATGGACCTATGGTTTGGTAAATTAATATAGGTCCACTAGTACTATAATTTAGTTAAGCATAAACCCTATTAAAAGGAACAATAATTTTAATTTTACGAGGAAACACTGACCTATTCTGTCTCATATAACAAATTGGCTGGAGGAAAAATGGTACAATACATCAGCTTTACGTAATTACTTCATAACAATCGATTTTCGTTCTTAGTATTTCGTATATTGCATATTTAAATAAATTGTTTAAACAATTTAAAAGCAAATTTCTTACCACAATATGCGTTAGAATTTCAGAGAATTTGCAGGCCATTTAAACGTATTTTGGAAAAGGTGCTCTTACATGGTTATGCAGGGACACACTTCAATTGTTAAACGAGAAATTCTTGAATTGTTTGAACTTGCTTTTTATCATTTTATTATTCGGTTTGGATTATTTTTAACTCTTAAGTTCTATTTTGAAAATATTTTATTAGTTTTTCTGTTTTGAATTTTTAAAATCTTAAGTCATTCAATCTTCGAAGCTTTTAGTTTAGGCCATGCCGTGTCTTGCTTCACCGAAATTCGGCGAGCGTAAAAATAATATTTTCGGTGTCCCAAGACACTTTGTTTAATATAAACTAGTTCCATTTTTCCTACTTTTAAACTAATTTTGTTTAACTATTAAAGTTTTAAATATGTAATAGTAAAAGTTTGAATATTTTTATATAAAATTAATTAATTAAGAAATTGTTGTTTTTAATTTAAAATTCTACTATTTTTGAAGTTTAAGTTTTAGAGTATTAAATTATGAGCATTTTTAATTTCAAATTATTCTCTGTTAACACTTTAGTTCTTGATCTTCTCAGTTTAGAACAGTAGACGTTTGAAACAAGGCAATTTTTAATGTTTAAATATACATAAAATTATAAAATATTAGCTTTATTTAAATTACGACGCTCCGAAACTTTGATTTACTGAATTATTATGGCAAACAATGTTTGAGTTTATTCGATTTAAAACGCTTGAAATTTTATGATTTGAGGTATTCAATTGTTAAATTATTAAAGTTTGAGATAATACAACTTTTTTTAAATATTTAAATTTTAAGTTGCACGGGCTTCCAATTAAAAATTAGATAAATCAAACGCTAAACTTTTAAGTTGTTTATTATCTACACTTTTATTTGGAATATTTCATAAACTTGAATTTGAAATTAAAAGATCGGAAATTATTTGTACTTGCAAGGAATGGAAATAAAACGGGAAACAGGGCATAGCAAAACATTGAGTGAAAAACAAATTCTCAAAATGTAGAAAAAGTGAGAACATTTTTAGAAGGAACTAAAAGAAAACTTGTTCATAAAAGTAAAAAATATGCGATTCGGGGGTAGACTATCTATTGACAATCTATTATACAATCTATACGATCTATTTACAATCTATTTACTGGTAAATCAATTTTGAGCTGATTATACTTCATTTTTAAGGCCAAGATAATACACATTAAAAATATAAATTTGTAATTTTTTGGGCATAGGTACTCATATTACATTTTTTATAGTCATTTTTCATTTTATGAATCAATAAAGCCGGTGTGCTACA
The DNA here is from genome assembly GCA_010014905.2 of Druon quercuslanigerum. Classification (NCBI taxonomy): domain Eukaryota; kingdom Metazoa; phylum Arthropoda; class Insecta; order Hymenoptera; family Cynipidae; genus Druon; species Druon quercuslanigerum. Next base: position 3,086 of record JAAAKG020141982.1, read on the forward strand.
GAAGTACCAAAGAACTAACGTTATTCAAACAACATTGGTCAAAATTTAAACAATATTTTCCTTCTAAAAAGTACAAATATACAATGCGTTAGTACAATTTTATTTTCCCTTATTGAAATTTCTATGCACAATTAATTTATCGCAGAAAAATAGCTTCTGTACTGAAAACTGAACTGAAACTCGATTCAGAAATCGTGGCTGACTGCTGCATACCCTAACTACTGCGGATTTTATGTTTCTTGAATAATGTGTTTCGAACGTCTGAAACATAAAAGCTAAAATTATACCTTTCTGTTCCTTTTACGATACTGATAACAGTTATTAAAGAAATTTAAAAATAAATTCCTGAATAATCGACTAGTTTAAAAAAAAACGTTCAAAAATTATTCACGTCTGTTAAACTTCCCAATTTCTTTCTTATCATAGATTATTGATTTATTTTCTATATCTACAAATATTGTTAATATATAATATTTGTTATTTCTGATCTTTTTATTATTAAGAAATAAAACTTACAAGTAGCAAAATACTTTTCTTATTACGTCTGAACGTTTTAATTATATTTATGAGTGCATATGCTTTAAGGTCTTAATATTGAAATTCTAGTTACAGTAGCTAAAATCAATTTACGAATATTTAACAAACAATAAGTACTTAAGCAGTCATCTTTGACAGAAATGAACATTTCTCGTTTGCAGAAGCGATATCCTTATAATCATTTTTTGTGTACATATCGTTATATTCCCTTTAAAGTCAGTCAATAAACCTAGTTTGATAAGGCTTCTGTACAAGAAGTAACTGAAGATTTCATGTAATCTGACTAATTACGTATACATTGAGATCATTCCATCACATGATATGACAATTCATTTTATATTTTGCTACTTAATTAAATAAACTCTGTACGTTTTATATACGTCTCGCAAATGACGTTTCATCACGTGAAACCCCTAATAATATTTCATATCTCGTACGTCAGAATCCAAAAGTAAATCAAAAATAAGTTCTTAAAATGATAATAAATACAATTTTATATTGAAAAAATGTCTCAATAATTCTAAGAATTAGTTATATTTTATATAATTAATCGTTTAAATGAATATTTACATTAAAAAAATATTTTTGAAACATAAATTTTTAATGATCTGAGCATAAACCTATAGATTGAGCAGCTTATGGCTAATTGCCAAAAACTTGATTATTTGAAGTCATTTTCTACTTTACCTTTTAAGAATAACTTTTTTCTAAAACTAGCCATCAAAGACGCACTGCACGCGCGCGATTATTGGACATTTTTCTATTCTAGGCTCCTAAGCACTACTAGTATTGCTTCCCTTCAAATATTTCGAAATTCTTTGACAATCCTAGAAACTTATTAAAATGCTTTCAGGTCTCTAGAAATCTCTTGGAATTCCTTAAAACCTATTGAAAACTTAAAAAAAATCATAAAAATCTCTCTGAATCACACGAAGTCTTTTCTAAAATTAGTTGACATCCATACAAATACTTTGAAATCCTTTAAAATCCTTTCATAGGCAATTAAATCTATAATGATTCTTAGAAAGCCCTTAACACATTTTTTAGTCACTTAAAATCCTTACAAAATATTTAAAATCCCTCAAATACTTGTAAGTTACTTTCAATTATTTTAGAAGTGCTGTGAAATATTTTTAAAAACTTCGAAAATCACAAAAATGAAATATTTTGTAAATCCAATGAAAACGCTTTCAATTCTTTTAAATCTTTCAAAATCCCTTAAAATCTTCTTAAATCGGTTAAAATTCACAACTATTCTGTGAAAGTCTGTGAAATCTTCACAGTCTCTAGAAATAATTCGAAATTGCTTGGAATCTTTTTAAATTCCTTCAAATCCCATAACATTCTTTTTCATTGATTGAACTGTTTTAAAATACCTTGAAATCCTTTGAAATTTCTCGAAATCTATTGCATTCTGTTAAAAGACCGTGAAATAATTAAAAATCCGTTGCAATATTTCGAAGTACTTCGGAAAATTTGTTGTAAAACTTTTTACACCCGAAAGATATCTTCTGCCTTTTTGTGAAATCTTCAGAAATCTTAGAAATCATAATATTTGGTGTGCACTCAGAATTTGAATGATTAACTCCTCGGTATTAAAGAACTAAGACAATAAATAATAATAATGCATTATGCAGTGAAATTAATTTCTATACCCTTATCAAGGTAGGTAATTTAAAATCTGTGTTTGCAACAATAATTCAATATTACGCAACCAAAGCCATAAAAAATTAAAGTAACAGTTGTAAGCAAATTGAAAGTTAGTAGCGGATTTAATTTTTAAATTTCAAAGGTAATATATTAATCGATTTCAAATCATTTAAAAACAAATCAGGTTTTCAACGACAATGAACGAAAGATTTTCGAGAAATTTCGTTACACTACTTGGTTTAGATATATTAGCTTTGTAATGAACTTATAGCAAAGAAAAAAGATTTAATAATATTTCAAAAATTTTGGACAACTTCGTCCAGAAATTATAAATAAAAAAATACGCAAAATGTTTTGTCACGCGCCTATCCCTAACTCCTAATTTAAAATTAACAATTGCCAAATAATATTAGCACCATTTCTGAAATGTTTTAAATTCACAGATTATTTATATTGAGTTAAAAAAGTTAAAAATAAATAGTAGAGTTCCATATGCTGGAGTTAAGAATTTCAAAATTCACTTCAAAGTCTGTCCCACAGATTTCTTGTTTAGTCACGCTGCATTGCTAATTTGGAATAAAACTTAAAAGTAATTATTCGAACTATTTGCAAACAGGGCTAAAATTGTTAATTTTTTACTGAAAAAGATTCTAGTGTAGTTAATAATCGATTTATCAACGTTGACTCCAAATAACTGGTAATAATTATCACTATTTTTTTCATAATATTTTTTAGTCACTGATTAGTATTATGAAAATTTCCGTAAGACTAACTGGTGAATTTTGATTGCAATGCTTGAATTTTAAAAAAACATCTTTCACAATTTGAAAATCAATCACTGCTTACCTACTTTATTTGAAGATCATAACTTAAAAATCCTTCAATTTTTAAACTAATTTTGCAATTGTTTAATTTAGAAAGCTTTAAGTTTGAAATAAACACTTTCGAAACTCTCCAATTAAAAAGCATCTTATTTTCAACGTTTCAAATCTATCCAATCACTGTTAATGTTTCTTGATACAACATGATATGATACTCATTATTCATATTTATAATCTTTGAAACTTCTATAATTTCAATTTAAGTTTTGTTGCATCTAAAGCAAGGAGTTCAAAAGTGGAGGTCAACAGAAATTTGACTTTTTTTTTACTTATGGGTTTTTTGTCTTTGTTTACTGAACGAAAAGCTCAGATTTTTTCTTGAAAATATCTTCAGATTATAAAAAATAAAATGTTATAATTCTTTTATAAAAAGAAGCGTTCATTCTTTATGCCCTTTCTATTGGTTATTCAAACTTTTCCAAGTCGTAGAATATCATATTGAACGACTTCATAGTTTAATAATTTCTCGTTTAAAGGATTCATAGTGAAACAACTTTGATCTAAATGCCTCCAGAATAAATTCAAAACAATGAAAAATGAAGAAAGTAATTTGTGAAATTCAAGTCTACAAAATTAAAAAATTTTAGAATTGGGCACTGCAAAGTGAATTAACTCTTATTTAAACATGTCCTTAAATATTTATTTATGTTATTTTTTCAATTTTTAGTTAAACATTTAAATAAATAAATCATTCAAAATTAAAAAATATTTGATTGAAATATTTCAAGAATGAATAATAATTGTAAATGAATTTTTTTCAATTTTTAATTGTTACATATTTAGAGCTCTGAAGTTTTCAAAATTCTAATATGAAATTATCGAATTTTGAACATTTTACAATTGTCCTATTTACTCAATTTTAATCTGGAATCATTAAATTTCTAGATTTATCAATCCAAAATAAAATTATCAATTTACGTCTGAAATGTTTCAATTTGGAGAGCTGCTAATATTCAAGAATTTTTTTAATAATGGAATTTTAACGAGTTCTTTTTTATATTGTAGAATGAAAATCCATGGTCTAAATTTTTCAAATAAAGGCAAAATGAATAAAAATAGAAAAACTCAAAGGAAAGTCTTATATCATTTCAACAACAAAAATTATATCATTCAAAGATAAAATTGATATTGTAAAAACTGTTTATTCATGTATGATTGAGTCCATATCTAAAGTATATATAAATCTTAACTTTCAAATAAACCAAAGGTATCACTACGTTAACTTATATAACCTTTTTAATGTATAGAGAAAGAGGGAAACTAGTTCATAATCTTGAATTGCTTATAGGAACTATTTTTATTGTTTTGTGTTTCACTCCTCCCCTCGTAAAGAATATCCTGCAGTAGAAACTTTGCTCTGACATTTGTGTGGAGCGCAGCGAATAAAAAATATACAAAGTTTTACTCTGCCTGTAGTATGTCTGTGGACTGTAGGCGCGATAACTTTCGAAAAAATGATCAGAATACATTAAGTTTTGGCGCACTTTTTAAGCCCTAAAAGAAAGATGCAAGTTCGTTCGCCAGTTATTTTGGATACAAATTAAAAAAGTTACAGCTTTTTCAAGATGTTTGAAACCATTTTTTCAAGATTTGAAGATTCTATGGACGATTTTTCGTAGCACTCAGAAATTTGAATAATATATTATAACGATTTTTTTTTATAAAAATAAAATGATCAGAGTTATAGCACTTTGAAAATATAAAAAAACAAACGAAATGCACATTTTAAGCAAAACAACGCACGATATGGAAAAAGTTCATCACTTTTTGATTTGACGCGAAGTTTTTGTTTTATTCGTGAAAACAACATTAAAATATATATATATATATATATAAATTTGGACATATGACACAAGCTACGACAAAAATAAATAGGTGAAAGTCGTTCAACCCAAAAAGAGTCACGAATTAAATATTTGGACGAAAAGACACAAGAGAATCCACTCACTAAATTTCAATTGTCGATATTTGATCTTTAGTTTTAAAAGTCCTATACAAAATTTTGGCCAAACACTGTACAGGCTGTACCAGGGGGTTCGCCATCGTTCCTTGTAATAGCACATTTTTGGGTCCGGTGCGTATTTTGGGTACTACAGGGCATCACAATTGCATGTAGGTGAATAGCTAGTTGCCAGTTTGCACGCGACCCCGAAAACCAATATCTCCTACCGCTGTAACTTCACCTTGCTTCGAGCAAAAAAATCAATTTCTTTATTTAAACATGTTCGAGATAAAATATTGACTCAGGGAAATTTGATTCCTAGGATAAATAGAAAAGTACCTACGCTATAGACACTTCGAAATATGGTGAGCGCAGTACAAATAATTTTAAAAAGCCTAGATAATTTGTAAATAATTGCAAATAATCAGTGACCATCCCTGATTAATGCAGAGTACAATCAAATTTTTTTAATTCTCTTCTGAAAGTCTTCTGAGAGCATGAAATTCTTTTCAACTATTTCCAAATTCATCAACTTTGGATGACGGTGAACTATTACTGAATTTTTTTTTAATGCTGCAGTATTCTGTAATAGTCTTTGAATTCTTCTCACATCTTTAGAACTCACGTTGAATTATTGCATATTTGTTCAAGTATTTTAAATTTTGCAGAATAAGTGTTTTTGATTTCTCAGGATTCAGGGAATAAAAATTAATAAAATAATAAATTCAGAGAATAAAAAAATCTTTAAAAGAATTCAAAAGGTTACAAAAAATCTAAGAAATTTAAAGCATGCTGCAGTATTAAAAAGACTCGAAAGAATATACAATAATTTGAATCCCAATTGTAGAGATTTTAAGAGAATTAAAAAAAAGTTTTCAAAAATTTAAAATGTTTCAAATGAATTCAAAGACTTCTACAAAATTCTGTAGAATTAGAAAAAACGTGTGCATCATAATCCAGTAGTAGTTCAGCCGTCGACCAGTGCTGATGAATTTGAAAATAGTTGAAAAGACTTCCATGCTTTAAGAAAAATTCAGAGAATTCAAAAAATTTGATCGAATTCTACATTGAGCAGGGTCGCACACTGATTATTTGCAACAATGTACGAATTATCTACACCCAAAAAACAGTTATTATTAAATTAAAAAGAAAAACATTTTTTTGACTAGGTTCTTTTGATTCAACATACAAATATTTTATATTAAAAGAAAATTGACTCGATTTTAACAAATGTCGTCACGTACTTTCTTCCATTTAAAGTCAGCAATTTGAAATAGGCAAATTATTTCTTTGAATATTGCATCGTAGGGATCGTAGGGATTTGCCGAAAGCATACCAGCATCCTACCGTGCGAATATATACGTACGAATATATACTGCACGACCTAACCTCGCTTTTATGTAAATTTTTATTACTTCTGTACACACTTTCGTCACAATTAATTTTTTTACCTTAAATTTTCGTGAAGAATTCTAAATTAGGAAAGAATAAAATTCATTTACACGTAAAAAGTATTAAAATAAACTTTTTTCCTCTGGTGAACAAATAGACCATGAAAGTTTCTTGAAACTCGAGTTGTCGAATCCGATTATTCAAAAATTATTCCCATGCGAAGAAAAACGATTTTTTAAACAATTTTGCTTGTATTTAACTAGAATTATTATCGTTTTAAATTAAATTGAATTATTTGCTTCACGAGGAAGCGAATTTTTATAACTCATTATTGGATTCAAAGAAAATGTTTATTCATTTTAAACTAACCTGTTCTCTTCTTTAACCAAAACGTTTATTTCATTTAAAGAAATGTAAAGGTCAAATAAAAAATTAAATTTCTTTAATTTAAACAAATTTTTTATTCGAAGCAATCAACTTTTTCTTTAATTCAAATAAATATTTTATTTGAAGGAACAAACTATTTCTTTAATTTAAAGAAATATTTTATTTGAAGGAACAAACTATATCTTTAATTTAAAGAAATTTTCCGTTTAAATTAACAAAATATTTGTTTAAACCGAATAAAAAAATAAACAAAAAAATTTCCTTAGATCAAACAAATGTTTGAAATAATAAATTTCCATTTTTTCTATGCGCCAAATTTCAGTAAGCCAATATTTGATCTCGAACATATTTTCATAAAAGAATTGAGTGCAAGGTGAAGTTACCACGGCAGGAGAACTTCCTTTTCGTGGCCGCACGCACACTTACAACTAGCTGTTGACCTCACGCAATTGGAATGCTCTGTAGTACCCAAAATAAGCAACGGCCCCAAAAACGTTTTGAGACTTTTCGATTTCAATTTTTTTTCTACCACCATTGCAAGGAGCGACAAAGTTCATGGGACAGCCTGGATAGCATTTACATTATTTGTTTTATTCACCATACGTCACCATCATAGTTGATTTTCACACGCAATAATATGATAGTATTAAATGGATAATATTCATTTACCAAGAATTTGAATAAATATTCAATAATAAGGAGAATCTACGTTTTGCATTTAAATTGCGATAAGCTCTTCTATTACGAATTGCATTCAGAATGTTTGTGAAATGAAAGTATTGGAAAAATGGAAAAGATTGGAAATAATAATGAAACCAGATGACGGTCATAATTATCGGAAACTGATATCAGTTTTATTACGCGCGATATGACGTATGTTTTGCCAATCCTCCCATTTTGCAATATTAAGTACAAATTTGCTCTAAGGTCGGGATCTAATAACATGAACTTGAAGTGAGTGTTTATAAACACTATCATAATAGTCATAATCTTCATTTTTATAAGTAATATCTGAATTACATTGATGTTTCCATGTACGCATCCCAACAACAAAAAATACCATACACAGAAAATCACCGATCCTCCAATGTACACCGGAATCGATGTTCAATTGAGTTGCAACAAATTTGAGCCACACAGTTTCATGATGAGAATCTAGGGGAAAATCATTATTTGGAGACTGTTTTTGCTCGTTCAGAGCAACGTGAAGTGTTGTCTATAAACTGTCAGTCACCTGTCAAAATGATCTTGTCGGGCGTTATTTGGGTGAAATAGAGGTTGATAAGCAGATAAGGTATAATAATAATTACCTAACTTTCAATTTTCTCCGATTTACCAGTCTGTGTTAGTGTCTTGAAATAAAAATTGTACTTCGCGTAGCATAATTTCCAAATCATACACTGTTAGAAATTTCTATAGCAATTTTACTATAAATGAATTGGAAGCAATATGTATATACGTGTAGTAAGTTTAATATACCATCATCTTGTAAAATTAATATACATGTATAGTAAAATAGACTGCGTGAAAATTGAAAGTTCTTTGATGCACCCAAATCTTCTTGAATATTTAAAACTAAAGTAATAACCATCAATTCGTTGATTAAATTCTTATTTATAATAAAAGTGCAATGTACGGGTGGGATTTTCATCAAAATTCACTGTAAATGTCAGCATTTTTACGTGAGTATAGCTGCTTTCAGGTTAGGTGTCTTAATTATTCGCTTAATTGAACTTTTCTACTTAAAATCTAGTATAATTCATGTTCATCTAAAAAAAATATAATGCTTTATTATTTAGAATTGAATATTGCTGCTAAAATTATTTTTAATTTGTATAAAGTGAAATTA
>JAAAKG020141983.1:0-33941 GCA_010014905.2 Druon quercuslanigerum
TTACCCAAAACTTATGAATTTTAAACAACAAAATTATAAATGAAATAGTTAAATTTTCATTGAAAGAATTGAATTTGCAACTTAAAAAAAAATTTGTGACAAAAAATAATATAGTTACATTTTCAGTTTAAAAAATAATTTTGAAACAAAAAAGGAGATTTGAAAAAAATACTTAAATTTTCAACAAAAATTAATTAATTTTCAATCAAAAAGATGATTTTTCTGCTGAAATATTAATTTTTAACAAACAAGAAGCATAATATATTTGTGACAAATTAGTTAAATTTTAAGCCAAAGAAATGCATTTTTAACGAAAAGAAATGAATTTACAAACAAGAAGAATAATATTCTAAAAAAATTAATTTTTAAACACATAGTTTAATTTTCAACTAAAAAGGTCAATTTTCAAGGAAAGGAAAACGAAATTTTATGAACTAGTTGAATTTTCATCCAGAAATTAATTTAATTTAATTAATTAAAAGATTGATTTTTAAGCATCAAGAATATTTTTCAATTAAAAGAGAGAAATTTTCAATAAAATAGATAAATTTTCATTTGAATGCTTCATTTTTTTAACTAAAAGAGGCGAATTTTTAACCAAAAATGGACAGTTCATTTTTCAGTTAATTAATTTTGAACGAAAAAGCCTGATTTTCACCAAAATATTTTATTTTAAAGCAAGGAGTTTACCAAATAAAATTTTAACCAAAGTAAAATGCAATAGTTGATATTTTATCAAAAAAAGATTAAAAATTAAAAGCCGTTAAATTCAACCAAAAAGGACGAATTTTTTTTACAAATTATGTAATTTTTCAAATAAAAAAGGTCAATTTTAAACCAAAAATAAAGGAAAAACAAATTTTCAAAAAGGAGTTAAATTTTCAGCCAAAGAGATAAAACTTCAACTGATAAAATTTTAATCAAATACCTTTGAATTTATTCAAAAGAAGGCGTTTTTTCTAAAAAAACAGAGGTATTTTTTATTTGAAAATATTGTTGTATTTGTTTTTTGCAATAAAAATAGTAAACTTTTGGAAATGTCAGGGCATTTTTTGTTTAAGACAGGGAAATTTTTGGAGAGACTGCTTAATTTCTTTTTAAATTGAAATGTTCAATTGAATAACAATGCTTATTATTTTGTAAAAAAAGCTTCATATTACTGTATTTAACTTTTTTTTTTTTAAATTCGTTCTTTTTTTGGTTTGAAATTTCCTACTGAAAAATGTAACTCTTCTTAAAAGATCGTATTTTTTGGTAGAATTCAACTGTTTTTTATCTAAAAATATTATAGTTTCTAGTTGAAATATTAATTACGACATTTTTCGATCAGAATTTATCTGTTTTGGAATGGAATTTTAATTACTTCGTGGAAACGTAAACTCATTTGTTAAAAATGAATATTTTTAGATTGAAGATTCATAATTTTAATTGAAAATTCATTTCTTTGCTTGAAATTTGTCGAAAATTCAGGTTTTCATTGGCAAAAAAATTTTTTCTGAAACTGAAATTGGAACTTTCTAGTTGCATATTTGGTTGAAAAAATTATATTTTTTAGTTGATATCTCACCTTTTTATTATTCTTCTTCGTTGAAAAGTAATCTTTTTGGTTAAAAATTTGTTTATTTCAGTTAAATATTCATCATTTGAGTTAAAAATTGATTTATTTGCATTGAAATTTAACTATTTGAGTTAAATATTCATCATTTTAGTAAAAATGCATTTTTTTCGTTAAAAATAAAACTACTTGGTTACAAGTTAAATTCTTTTGTTAAAAATTCATCTTTTTGTTCAAAAATCATCGTTTTGGTTTTAAAATTCATCTATTCCAGTTGGAGATGCATCACTTTGCTGGAAAGTTTGTTAAGTTTTTAAATGGAAAATTAATTATTTCAACTACAAATTTAACTATTCCATTTTTGAAAAATATAATTATTTCGTTGAAAATTCATCTCTTTGGTTGAAAAATGAGTTATATTGTTTAACTGAAAATGAATAGCTTTAGTTTAAAATTCAAATATTTTATTTCAAGATCATTATTTTAATTTAAAATTGATAATTTTGGTTGAAAATCAGTTTATTTTGTTGAAAATTCGTCATTTTTAGAAGAAATTATTCTTCTTAGTTAAAATTAAGATTATTGGTTGAAAACTTCACTATTGCATGTAACGATTCATCATTTTAGTTTTAAATTAATCCTTTTGGTACAAAATTCAACTATTCCAGTTGAAGATTCATCGTTTTAGTTGAAAATTCATCACTTCGGTTCAAAATTAATTTTTTAAATGTAAATTTAACCTTTCTATTTTGGGTTGAAATTTTTTTTTGAAGTTAAAAATTCACCCACTTGGTTGAAAATTTGTCGTTTTTAGTAGAAAATTCAACTATTTGGTACTATGAAAAATTATATCTGAAAAAACCAGGATTTGTGATGGAATTATTCCAGGTCTATTTATACAATAAATAATTATTATAACATAAATCATTTTTTATATTTATTAAATATTATTAAATATTAAATATTTAATATATTTTTTAAATTGTCAGTAAGTATTTACGCAATATTCGAAAACTAAATTTCGCTAGATAATGCATTTTTATTCTGAATATTTTTTAGAACGTGGAAGGAAATGTGGTTGATGCTGCTCTGAAATGCTGCCAACAGCAAGTTTTGGCGAATAAGATTGCGGCTGCATCCAATCCTTCTCCTGTCACTACTGTCACGACTTCAACCACGACTTCAAATCCTGTAAGTTCAATCATCAAAATTTTATCACTTTGCAGGATGGCCACATTTCAGGGACAACCTGAAAATCCGGGAAAATTCAGGGAAAAGTCAGGAAAAAGTCAGAAATGTTGAGAAAAAAAAGTGAAAAGTCAGGGAATTTCTAAAAGAGGGACTTTAAGGGAATATCCAGAATAATCAGAGATTTTATGTTGCAAACTGATTAATTAATTACCAACTGATTACATGGATTCATTGAATACATTATTTCAGATTTTAATTTAGCGAAACTTTGACTGGTACAACATTTTAGCAAATAAATAGTTACTCGAAAATTGGGTAAATGATACAAATGAATGCAAAAGCAAGCGCGCGCTGGCACGCGCGCATGATAGTCTAGTGCAACTAAAGTTTTATGGCCACCCTGATTTAAGTTTACTTTAGTTAGATATTAAAATATTGGATTGTTTTTATGTTGATTTGCCAGGTAACGACATCCAGTTCGGTGACAACCACAAGCATCCCGTACGTCGTTCAAAGCCGTAAACCCTACCGGACCTCGACCTCAACAACAGGCCGACCTCGAGGACGTCCGCCCAACATAAACAAGCATCTCCAGAGTAGTCTCCAGCACGCCGATAGTATGAATAATCAATTTAATTCTAAAGGAGCTTATTCGAACTATCTCGACGCCTCAGGTAATCGTTCTCTCATGAATCCCTATTGTTTGAATCCGTTATTCGATCCGAGCATGTTCGCCGCTATGTTGACTTCAGGCATGAGCGGTGGCATGATGGATCCTCTCTCCGCGATGAATTACTTGAACCAGATGGGAAGCTACCAAGACATTCTCAGACAGTATCAAAGTAATCTCTCCTCAATGACAAATCTCGCTACTAGTCTCAGTAACGCGTCGAGCAGTGCGACCAGCCATAGCAATGTCTTGACGATGAGCACGGCTAGTAGCAATCAATCCCCAATCAATACAAGCCCCAATCTCGCTCAATTTGCCAATCTAAATAACCTCAGTAATTTAACAGTCAAACAGATGTTAAGCCTGGCTAATAGTTCTGCTTCCGCTTCTGCCTCTGCCTCTGCTTCTGCGTCAGCGGCCACGCGACCTTCTCCACTCTATCAGCAATCGTCGGCCAAAACAACCACGACCACTTCAACGATTAAGGAAAGGCCCGACATCTCCATAACACCCGTCTGCTCTTCTTCACTCCCTTACAAGCCGAAACTCCCCAAGCTTCCCAAAACCCTTCCGCAAACTTCCCCGAACGATCCCTTCTCCGTGCATCTCGCCAAACCGGGCCAAGGCTCCAAATCCCTCTCCGTCTCGCACTCGCACTCGCACTCGCACTCGTCGAATTCGCAAGTCTCGCTGCTCAAGCCCAATCTTCAATCGAAAGCAGTTCAACCGCAAAAGCATGTCCCAACTCTTCCAAAACCAATCTCAGCACCGCCGAAAATATCCGCTCCACCGAAGCAAGTCTCGACTCCGCCGAAGCAAATTTCCGCTCCACAAATTCGCGTCTCCAAGGCCCTGGTCGAGCCTCAACCCGCCCACAATTCCTCTCTCTCGTACTCGACTTTGAAGGGAAATCGTTTGGTGAATCCAAGCCACTCGGGCATCAGCGTCAAGTCAGCGAGCAATCCATCCAGTATCCAGCCGGTCCAGTCGGGAACTTCGTTACAGCACAAATTGCTCTCGAAGAAGCAACAACCGCTGTCGTCGCCGTCGTTGTCGTCGTCGTCGTCGTCGACAGCTCTTCCCAATCCCATGAAGAAACGGAAAAGCACGAAATTCCCCTCGCCGATGCCAAGTACTTTCCAGAGTCTTCTGAATGCTTTGCCAGGTTCTTCGCAGCCTTTCTTGCCGTCGGAGCTGAGTGTCTCGATGAGTCCGGTCCCCAAAGGTTCCCAGAGCTCGAAGCTTCCCACCTTCCGCAAGCAGAAGCCTCCTCTGAAAACAATCGAGGTTTCGAGTTCGTTGTCCCAGTCAAATACCGAGGCTCTCACGATGCTCTCGCAGTTGCAGCATCACTCGGGAATTGAGATTATACCGCAGCAGAAGGGGCAGAGCTTGGACTTTCCAAGGAATCTGCCGAATCTGCCGGCCTCGCTCAGTGTTGTGCCGCAAGGCTTGTCTGAGAGTGTCAAGGCCTCGAATGATGTCACGTTGTTTGAGCTGCCGAGAAAGCAGCCAAGTGTCGTGCCGAGTGCCAAGCGAAATGAGAAACCTTCGTCTAAAGATAATGTGGAAATTATTACGTTGGATGACTGAAATTACTTCACGATTCGGCGATAACAATTTTTGTGATTTTCTGTTGACTTGAGACTGCCGAATCGTGATTGTTTAATGATGATGATGATGATGATGATGATGATGATGATGATGATGAAGAAGAATAGGAAGAATTGTGTGGAGATTTTTCGTGGAAATGTGTGGAGAATTGGGAGGAAAGGGGTAGGAAATTATCTAGAGAAATGAATTGCAAACGACTGATATTGAGGGAATAGATAAGCTTCTCAGGAAAGGAGTGTCCATTAATTATTGAATGTTTTTCTTTGGGAGGAGGGAGGTAATGAACTTCTTATGTAATGTATAATTTTCTATTTTTTTTCAAATATGTTAATTCAAACTGGGTTTGGCTGTTGATCTTGAATTGTTGATCAATTCTTGAAATCTGGTTTACACCTTTCATGGAATATCGGGGTATTCCTGGAAATTTTTACAATCCTTTGGAATCCCGTGAGTTTTATTGAAAGTTTTATAAATCACATGAAATTTTGTCGATGTAAATATTCATTGAAATCGAATTTTATGACATAATCTCTTAAATTCTTTTAAAAACTTGACCTTCCTGGTAATCTCTAGATATTATTTAAGAACTGGAAGTTACATAACATTCTTTGAGATTCCGTGAAATCTTTTTAAATACGTGAAATCTTTAAAATCTCTTGAAATATGTTAGAATCCTAGAAATTCTGTGAAATAAATCGAAATTTCACGAGATAATATTCGGAAATCCTTTGAAATTCCACGAAATCTTTTGAAAACTTATAAAAAAAACTACTATAAAATCTACAAAATTATCTGAAATCCACATATATAATTTGGAATGTTTTGAAATCTCTTAAAATCTCGTGAAATCATGGAAACCCCGTTAAATCTATCGAACCCCTTTAAAATTGTTTAAAGTCATCTGAATTCTTTCAAAATTACTACAAATTCTTCCCTATCTCTTCCTTTTTTTAAATTCGTATAAAAATCTCTTAAACTTTCTCAATTTTAGATAAAATTGTTGAAATTCCTTTAAAATGCATTGAAATCTTTAAAATCTGTGCAATTCTTTTTTGAATCTCTTGAAATCCCTTTAAAAATATATCAAAACCCATTAAAATTCCTCGAATTCCATAAAATCGGGAATAATATTCGGAAATCCTTTGAAATTCCATGAAATCTTTTGAAATCCTACAAAAACTTCCCGTAAAATCTGCAAAATTCCTCTGAAATCCATGAATATATTTTGGAATGTTTTGAAATCTCTTACAATTCCGTAAAATCATGAAAATCCTTTCAATATTCGAAATCCAATCAAAATAATTTAAAATCTCGTAAAATCTTTTGAAATATTTCAAAATCTCTTAAAATCCTTTTAGATTATTTATGCATCCTGATCATTTTTAGGCGAAATTGAGACTTTCGCGAAATATAATCAGATGTAATGTTTAAATTTCTTGAAAGTTTCTGAAATATCGTTTACAGTGAAAATAATTGAGGAAGAGGCGGTCTAAAATTTAAAAAGCAGCCTTACATAATTAATGGACGTTCCTTAATGAAACTTTGGCGATTAGGAAGTCTGAAATTTTATTTTTTACAAACGGCAAACGGTGAAATGTATTATTTTTTTTTACCGCAGATTTAAGTATTCGCAAAGTTATCATTTTTAGAACTGAGAATGTAATCAAATTTATATAGAATCGGAGTTTAAAAATTTAATCAAGGTTGATGCTGGTCCAGAATTCTTTTTAGCTCATGTTTTTGTTTTACTTTGTCGAAACTTGGTTTAAAATGGGCTAAATATTTTTTTAAATTGTGTTCCAAATTACCTATAATCCGATTTTTCTTCTCTATCTGTTACTCCGAAATTATTTTTGAAAATATGAAGAAGAAACAAAAAGGTAACATAAAAAAATCCATATTTTTTAATTTTTAGTCTAAAGAAGTTTTGACAAAGTCTTTTTGTTGGAAGTTATCTTAACTGAAAATAATGTAGATAGGAATTTATTTTTCTGGAAAAGAAATATTCTTCTGACTGGTAGAATCTTACTTTTCATAAAAATAAATATCAGTTTGAATGAATAAAGTTGTGAAAGAAGTAAAATTGTGAAAAGCCAACAAAATCAGAAGAGATGCCTATGCTTATTAATTAATTCTACACTCGAATCAAGTTTCGTAATGCCCACTGGATACCATTTCTAGATAGCAAAAGTTTATATTATTACTCTAAGTGTCAAAGATTTGTGATAATTTATCGTTCGTGTAGTGTAAAGAAAATTGTTAGAATAGTCTCGTATAATTGTTTATTTATATTTTCCTTATATATGCGTAAAAATACAAATAAATGAAGAATTTGATACAAAAAGAAGGTAGTATTTTATTTCAATTCCTTTATTTATTCCACTAAAATACATATTTAATTTAATATTTTTTCAATTCAGGCACTTTAACTGACTTGATTTTCAATACTAGGATATTCATTGGTAATTATTTTTCAACTTGAATAAATGTGGAGGGAATCCTTTCACTCCGAGATTTTTCATTGCGAAAATTGGACCACCGTTATCATCAATAATTTTATCAGGAAAATCGTAGCTGGCTGTTGTTACGTATAAAATATCCAAGTTCGGACCTCCGAAAGCTACACTCGTTACCATCTTTACTGGGAAATCAATTTCTTTCAGGATAGTGCCGTTATTTGAATCCACGTGAAGTACCTGCAATTTTTTATTCGTTTAATTAAAAAAAAAATATATATATATTTGTGTGTGGGGGGAGGGAATGCTCTTCCTACACAAATATATTCACAAAATATTTCCTACACAGAATATATTTTTGATGAACTAAAGTTTAAGTTAATTTTATTAGTATGGTTAAAATCCGCAACTATTTGGTTAAAAATTATTCTATTTTGGGTAAGATTTCAAAATATTTGGTTGAAAGTTCATCGTTTTTGGTTGAATCAAACCAAAACATTTTTAAAAATTGTTTGGTTCAGAATTCAAGTTCTTAAAAGTAAAAATTCAAATATTTGATTTTAAATACCTGGACTTTATTGAAAATTTGAATTTAATGGGAGAATATTTAATCTTCTTGGTGACTAGTTCATCTTTTTGGTTTGAAATTCCTTTAATAATTCAAATCATCTATTTTTATAGGAAATTCATCTTATTGGTTGAAAATTACTTTTTTTCTTATTTAGAAAAAAATTTTTCAACTAAAAATGTACCTTTTTCGATAGACATTTAATTTTCTTGGTTGAAATTATACTATTTCGTTAAAAATTTACTTTAATTTTATTAAAAAGTATTTTTTTTACTGAAAATTTAACTATTCTATTTTTAGTTAAAAATCCGTCTTAGTTGAAACTTTATCTTTTTGTTTAACAATCAATTTTTTTGCTTTAATATGTAACTATTTTTTTGAAAATTCGTTTCTTTTTTGGTTGAAAATTTATTTTACTGGCTGAAAATTTAACAATTTTATTTTTTGTAGTAAATTGATTTTTTTAAATTGAAAATTCATTTTGACTATTCAATTTCTTGTTGAAAATTTACCTTTTAAGACAGGAATGTAATCTTTTTTTCGTTAAAAAATAATCTGTTTTGTTCACAATTGATTACTTTAGTTGATAAAAACTATTTGGTTAAAAAGTAATTTTTTTTGTGGAAAATTCTTTTCTTTTAGTCGAAAATTAATCTTTTAAAGTAAAGATGAAGATTGCATTTTGCTTAAAAATTGATATCTTTAGTTGAAAATTAATTCATTTTGCTCAAAACTCGTTTTTTGGTTTTATTTAAAATGTACTTCTCTAACTGTTATATTATTCTGATGGAAAATTTTTTTGGTTGAACATTTATTTTTTTCGAGTTTTATCTATTCTAATTTTAGTTGAAAAAAAGAAAAACTAATTTTCAACCAAAAAGATAAATTTCAACCAATAAGACCAATTTTCTACCAAAATATACGAATTTTCGACAAAGTACATGCATTGTAAACATAATATTTTAATCTTTAAAAGAGTTTTAAACCGAAAGTTAAATAATCAATAAAATACAGGAATTTTAAGCCAGATATTTGAATTTTTTTAGTTGAAACAATTAACTTCCATCTAGGAAACATTATTTTAAGCTAAATAATTAAATTTTGAACGAAGAAAAAATGCTTTAAAACTAAAATGATGAATCATTAAACAAATAAATGATTTTTTGAACAAATTATTAGAGTTGTTCTATTTGTAGTTAGAAAAATAAAACTTAACGACATAAAAAAACAAGTTTTCAGCAAAATTAATTAATATTCAAATAAAAACATAAAATTTTAAGCAAAAATGGAATAGTTATATCGTCAGTTGAAAAAATTAATTCTCAACTAAAATAAAACGATTTTTTCTGCCAAATAAATAAATTGTTAATGATAGTGATAAATTTTCAACAGAAAATATTAATTTTTGATTAAATATTGGAATATTAAACCCAATAGATGAATTTTCAATAAAAAAATTATTTTTCGCTACATTTTATTCAACCAAATAAATTAATTCTTAACAAAAAATAGAATATTTAACTTTTTTTTACAAAACAGAACATTTTGTAACGAAAAAGATAACATTTCTATTAAAAAACATAAATTGTACACAAAAAATGGAATAGTTCAAGTGAATTTTTTATTTAAAATGATAAATCGTTAAATAAAAAATTTAATTTGTAACCAAATACATGAATTTTTAACTCAAAAGATCAATTTTCTACCAAAAATGAAACACTTAAATTTTCAAATCGTAAAATAAATTTTCAACCAAAAAACAGCGAATTTTGAACAAAATAGTTAAATTTTAAACCACAGAAAATTATTTTTAACCATAAAGATAAAGTTGCAACTAATGAGAATACTCTTCTACCAAAAAAAGACGGATGTTTAACAATAAGTTTAATTTTTACCTAAAACAGAGAAATTTTCAGCTAAAAATAAAATAATTAGATTTTCAGTGAAAAACTGAATTTTCAATAAAATCAAAATACATTTGCAACGAAATAGTATAATTTTAAACCAAGAAGATTAATTCTCTAACAAAATAGACAAATTTTTGACAAAGTAAATGAGTGTTTAACCAAATATTTGAATTTTCAATTTAAGAAGATAAATTTGGAACCAACAATTAAATAGTTACATTTTCAGTTAAAACAATTAATTTTCAACTAGAAAACATTTTTTTTAACTGAATAATTACATTTTGAACAAAGAAAACAGATTTTTCATCTAAAGAGATGAATCATCAACGAAATAAATTATTTTTTGATCAAATAGTTCCACTTCCAACTAAGAAGTTGAATTTTCAACGATAAATGTTATATTTCAACCAAAAAGGATTTTAATTTTATGTTTAAACCAAAAGAGATTAATTTCCAACCAAATAGTTGCGATTTTTAACCATAATAATAAAATTTAGTTCAACTTTAGTTTTTTGTTCAAAATTCAACTATTTGCCTGAGAGTTGCTGTATTTTGTTGAAAATTAATTTATATTTTGGTAAAAATGCAATATTGGACTAAAAATTTATAAATATGAATAGCCTTTTAATTTAAATTTAATATATTCTGTGTACAATAGATCTGTGTAGGAAGAGCATTTCTTCCCTAGATTTAATTTAATTACTAAATAATTTTTTACTCACTTTAGATCCATGAACTAAAGCAACCCAGAGGTTTCCATCAGTGTCGACTGTCATGCCATCCGGATATCCTTTAAGCCCTTCTTTCTTAATATCAATAACGACTCTCTTATTCGCTGAAAAAGAGGCAAGTTAAAAAAAAAATAATTTTGCTGCAATCCAGTGTTTAAAAAAGAAAAATATGTTTTTCCCTTACAGATGTTTGAAGAAGCTACATCAAAATCGTAGGCGAAAACTTTATTTGTCAGGGTGTCTATATAATAAAATACTTTATTGTCACTCTGCCAGTCTAAGCCGTTGCTTATGGAAACCGAAGAGATTTTTGTTTCAGTATACACTTTTCTATTTGGATCATCTTCTACGAGGTAGAGAGTTCCCACTTCTGGTATATTTTTATGGTCAAGCTGACACATCGTCCCTGAAATTTTCGATCATATGAAGTTGAAGGTAATTTGATTATTTTCTTGAAAATTTAATAATTTCATTAAAGACATTCTTTTTGGTTGAGAATTCAAATGTATTGGTAACAAAAAATTTTATCATCATGTTGAAAGATCAACTATTTTATTTAAAAAACCCAAATATTTGTTTGAAAATTAACTTTTTAGTAGAAAATTCATATTTTTAGTTTGAAAATTCGTTTATTCAATTTATTGTTTAACAATTCACGTCTTTTCTTGAAAAGCATTTTTTTTTAATAAAAACTTGAAGTTATAAATTCAAAATATAATTGTGTATTCCAATTTTTGTTAGAAAAACATCTTTGTTAATTGAGAATTCAACTATTTGGTTGGAAATTCAACTTTTTGATAAAGAATTAATCTTTTTGGTTAAAATTTTTTTGTTAGTAATTAAACTAATTTGTCATAAATTAAATTACTAGTTTAAAAATGTATTCTTTGGTCCCATCATTTTAGTTAGAAGTTCATCGTTGGTAGAAAATGAACCAATTTTTTAGAAAATTGCTTTTTCTGTTTTTTTCTGTGTCAAAACTCAATCTTTTTGATTGATAATTTAATTATGCCACTTTTTGTTTACAACTCAACTTTTTTAAAATCCCGTTTTTTGGTGAAAACCTAATCTTCTTAATTTAAAATAAAATTATTCCATTTTTGGTTGGAAAAACATTATTTTTATGAAAATCCAAAAATTTTGTTAAAAAGTCATCCTTTTTGTTGAAAATAATTTCTGTGCTTAAGAATTTAATTATTTAGTTCAAAATTCATTGCCTGGGTTAACGTCTCATTATTTTAGTTGTAGCTAAATTTCATTGATTAAATATTTAACTATTTGGTTAAAAAAATTTTAATCAATCTTTTTACCTAAAAATGTAACTTCTAATTTTGTTTGAAGATTTGTCGTCTTCAGTTTGAATATCAACTATTTGCCTGAAAATGTATATATTATTTTGAAAATTCTTATTTTATGGAATCTTCTCGGCGACTAATAATTTTTATTTTTGGTTAAAAATTCATTTGTTTTATTGATATTTTTACTTTTTTGTTAAAATTTTTTTTTGTTTTGTTTTGGGTTGAAAATGATATTTTTTAAATTGAAAATTGCATTATTCTATTCTTGGTTACAATTATATATTTTTTTAGTTAAAAATTCATGTTGTTCGTTGAAAAATCGTCGATTTCGGGGTAACAATTCAATTCTTTTGGTTGAAAATTCAACTTATTGGGTGGAAATTTTCTTTTTTAGTTTAAAAGTCATTTTTCTGTAAAATAAACTCGCCTGTTTGGTTTAAATATTCTACTTTTTTGTACAAAGCTCGTTTTGTTTTGGCTCTGAAATTAAAACATTTGAAATTTAATTTTCCTGAAAATTCGTGTACTTTAGTTTAAAAAATTCTAGTTACAATTATATATTTTTTAGTTGAATATTATTGTTTTTTTTGTCTTTTTGGGTAGTAAATTCATCTTTTTCGTTAAAAATTAAACGACTTGATTAAAAATTTATTGTTATGGTTCACGATTCGTCATTTTAGTTGAAATTTCATATAATTGTTTAAAATTTTCAATATTTTGTTGAAAATTTATTTATTTTTTAAAATTAAAAATTCCTTTATATTGTAACAAACTCTTCTTTTTGGTTCCGAAAATTCAATTATTTTGTTAGAAAATTCAGATTTTTATGTTAAAAATTATTATTTTTTTTTTTTCATACATTTTTTTAAACTGAAATTTTAACAATATATTTCATGTCTAGTAAATTTATATCTTCTGTAGTTAAAAAATCAACTATTTGGTTGAATATTTATGTATTTGGTTCAAAATTCTTCTTTCGTGGAATATTTTCCTGGACAAAGTATTATGTTCCTTGATAATTCATTTATTTGGTTGATAATTTTACTATTTTTTAGAAATCTTTTTTAGTTGAAAATCATGTATTTAGTTAAAAATTCAACAATTAAGTGAAAAATTCGTATTTTTGTCTTAACAATAAAACATTTTGAATTATATTTTTTTTTCTTTTTTACAGAAATCTTTCTTTTTTGAAAATTCAAATATTTAGTTGAAACTTTCTACTTTTGGTTTCAAAATAATTAATCTTTGCATTGAGAATTCAATTTTTAGGATAAAGATTTATCTTCCAAGTTAAAAATGTAATTATTTTGTTTAAAGTTCCTTCTTTTTTTAAATTTAATTATTCCCTTTTCTGTTTAAAATTGATGAGTTTAATTGGATTACTGATCTATTTTGCTGAAAATTCTTCTTTTTTGCAGAAAATTAATCTTCTTGGTTGAAACATTACCTTTCTTTTTAGAAATCCATCCCTTTTTGCTAAAAATTTAACGTTTTGGTTGAAAATTCAACTTATTGGGTTAAATATTTATCTTTTTTATTTAAAAATTTATTTTTTAGTTAAACAATCGGCTTTTTTGTTTCAATATTCAAATTTTTTGTGGAAATTTCCTATATTTTATTTTTGGTTGAAAACTCGTTATTCTCTTTCTTTTTTGTTCAAAATTAATTTTTCTAACTTAAAATTTATCTTTTTTAGTTGAAATTTTATGTATTTCGTGAAAAATTCAACTATTATGTAGGAAATTCGTCTTTTTGTCTCAAAAATAAACATTTTATTCTTTATTGACTGATAAATCTTTCTCGTTTGAAAATTTAAATCTTTCGTTGCAAGTCTTTATTTTTAGTTAGATAATTAATCTTTTCATTGAGAATTTAATTATTAGGTTAAAGATTTATCTTCTTGGTTGAAAATTGAACTATTTTTGTTTAAAATTCCTTCCTTTTTTTTGAAAATTGTTTTAATTGAAAAATTGATTATTCTGTTTTGGGATTAAAATTGATATTTTTTATTTGCAAACTGATCTTTTTTGTTGAGAAGTCGTCTTTTTTGTAGAAAATTAATCTTTGTGGTTAAAACGTTATTCGTTTTGTTGGAAATCCTTCCTTGTTTTCTTAAATTTAATTTTTTCTTTGTAAATTCAACTAATTGGGTTAAACATTGATCTTCTAACATTGAAAATTCATTTTTATTTTAAAATATCGTCATTTTTGGTTTAAATATTAAATTTTTTTGTAGAAAATTCGTTTATGTTGACTCTAAAATTTAAAAAATTTGGTTGGAAATTAACTTTTTTGTTCGAAATTAGTATTTTTGGATTGATACTTAAGTGTTTTTTTTAAGATTTCTCTTTTTGGATTACGGATTGCATTAGTTAAAAATTCGTTTTTCTTTTTTGTATTGAAAATTAATTACTTTTTGTTGACTGAGAAATCTTTTTTGTTTAAAAGATTAAACTTTTTTGTTGAAACTTTCATTAATTTTTAGGTTAAAGATTTATCTTCTTTGTTGAAACTTTAACGATTTTGTTTCAAATTCCTACCTATTTGGAAAATTGTTTTAATTGAAAATTTAATTATTCCACTTTTGGTTTAAAATTGATATTTTTAATTTGAAAATTGATCTATTTTGCTGAAAATTCGTCTATTTTGCAGAAAATTAATCTTCTTGGTTTAAACATTATCTTTTTTTGGAAATCCAACCTTCTTTGTTTAAAATTTAATTTTTTGGTTGAAAATGCATTTAGTTGGACTTTTATGTTAATAATTCGTTTTTTTGGGTTGATACTCAACTTTTTTTTTTAAATTCCTCTTTTTGGATTACAGATTGAATTAGATTTCTTGAAAGTTTGATTTATCTTTTTGGTTAAAAATTTATTTTGTTTAAAGTTTCTTGCCTTTTTCTTAAATTGTTTAAATCATTCCAGTTTTGGTTTTAACTTAATATTTTTACTTTGAAAACTTCTTGGTCAAAACATTTGTTTTTGCGAAATTTTATCCTTTTTATTAAAGATTTAACTTTTTTGGTTGAAAATTCAACTGATTGGGTTACAAATTGATCTTTATTTGTTCAAAATTGATATTTTTTAATTAAAAATTCATTTTTATTTTTAAAATTCGTCTTTTTGGTTTAAATATTCAACTTTTTTGTAGAAAATTCTTTTATTTTGGCTCTGAAATTAATAAATTTGGTTGGAAATGAACTTTTTTATTTAAAATTCGTATTTTTGGGTCGATACTCAACTTTTTTTTTAGGATTTCTCTTTTTGGATTACGTATTAAATTATTTTTCTTAAAAATGCGTATACTTAGTTTAAGTAAACTGTTTTTGATTTGTAATTAAAATATTTTCAAGTGGAAATATCAACTATTACACTTTATTAACCAAATTCATTTTTTGAATTAAAAATTCGTTTTCATTTTTTTTAAACTAATTTTTCTAACTTAAAATTTATCTTCTTCAGTAGAAACTTCACGCATTTAATTAAAAATTCGTCTATCTGATAGAAAAATCGTCTTTTTGTTTGAAAAATCAACTATTTGATTAAAACTTCATACATTTTGTTGAAAATGTAATACCTCTAAGTTGAAATTTATCTAGACTTACAATTTTTGTTGTAAAAATTTGTCTTATATAAGATTTTTAAATCCTGAATTATTTAGAATCTGATTAAATTTTTTCGAAAGGAATTTAATTGAATTGCAATAAAATCCATTTAATTACCTGCCCAAAATCTTCCTAGGGCGTCGACCTTTCCATCATTAAATCTGTAGCCTTTTTTACCCCTTTCAATACTCCTTATTAATACTATGATTTCAGGATTATTATCATTACTTTCACCATCCCAAGTGACTAATAGAATATCGGTGCCAGATGCTACAAGTAATTTACCAGGAGTGTCCTCGATTGTTGAGACTATGCTGACGGGACCATTCTCTGCAAGTTTCAATATTTATCATTATTATAT
Organism: Druon quercuslanigerum; assembly: GCA_010014905.2. NCBI lineage: Eukaryota > Metazoa > Arthropoda > Insecta > Hymenoptera > Cynipidae > Druon > Druon quercuslanigerum. The sequence goes on from JAAAKG020141983.1 coordinate 15,956, forward strand.
TTTTATTTTCATACTTTTTAATTGAATTCATTCGGTTTTATTATTCTTTTCAAAAAGCAAGTTTTAATATTTGTACAATTAAAAAAAATTTCTTGGACAATTTACAAATTCAGGAAAACCGGAAAATAAGCGGGAATTTTATCCAGTTTGACTACTCGAATTCTAAGTTGGAACAGGGAATTTTCCAAAAGAAATATAATTTTGAGTTTGGGACAGGGAATTTTCTAAAAGATTTTAGTTATGAATCGAAATCATAAATTTTGAATTCGGACATGGGATTTCAATAAAGAAATATAATTTTCAATTTGGAACAGGGAACTTTGACAATTCATTATAATTTTTTCTTGGAACAGGCAATTTTTGACATGAACGGGAATTTTTGAAATTAACTTTCATTTTGATTTATATAAAGGGATTTTACAAAAACTTCTTGGTTTTTTGCAAATAAAAATTCGCCAGAATTGAAAACTTCCCTATTACCTTTCTATATTTTAAAATTAAAGTAGGAAATGTTATAAATAAACATAATTTTTATTTTGGGACGGGTAATTTTGATCATGGAACGGGAATCTCGAACGGGATGTTCAATCTGAAAATTTTCTGCGTTATAAGAATAAATATTCTTTTTAAATAAAAATTTTCCAGAGATGGAAAATTGCCATCTTATAAATTTTAGAAAACGGGACAAATAAATATATAATTCTGTGATCGGAAGGAGAATTTCCGTAAAGAATTGCAATTTTGATTTTGGTAAAATTTCACAAATTTATTTTTACAAAAGCTATTGCTCTTTCGTGTTAGAATTCGTCAGATTTCAATAATTCCTGGTTTAAAATGAAAAATTGTTTTAATAGAAGCATTCTTTTTGCAAATAAAATTTTTCCAGAATTAGGATCTTCCTCCCTTCAAATTTAAAAAAAAGGAAGTGATAATTGGAAACGTAAATAAATATAATTCTGCCTTGGAACAGGGAATTTAAAAAAATAAATGTAGTTCTGATTAATAAAAATGGAATTAACAAAAGCTTTTTCTATTCCAAATTACAATTTATTCAATTTTTAAAGTTCCTCATTCTAAATCAGAATTTGAATTTAAATATTCTGTTTCCTTCCCTCTTTATATTTCTAAATTATAATAAAAAATGTTGTAAATAAATTTAATTTTAACTTGGAATAGGTAATTTTTAAAAATAATTTTAAATCTGATTTAGAAAAATGTCCTATAAATATATTTCATTTCTGATTTATGAAAAAGTGAATTTGCAAAAATAATCCCTTTTCCGAGTCCGAATTCGGCACATTTCTGGTTGAAAATGAGAATTTTTTTAAATATAAAAAAAAATTTTTGTTAGAAATGTTAGAATGTTTTTAAATTGTAACTGAAAATTTTGTGAATATAGTTCGGACTTGGAAAAGGGAATTTTGTAATTTAATTTAAATTCTGATTTATGAAAAGGGAATTTACAAAAACTCTTCCTATTCTAATTCAGAATTTGTTTGAATTTAAAAGTTATTTTTTTTTTGCAAATAAACATTTTTCAGAATTGGAAACTTTCCTCTTTCAAATTTTAGAAAAAAATATTCATTATGTTTTAAAAGACAATTGAGAATTTTTGAACATAATTCGGATTTGGAAAATGGAATTTTTGAAATTAATTTTAATTTTGATTTATAAAAAGGGAATTTAAAAAAATTCTTCATATTTCAATTCAGAATTTGTTTGAATTTAAAAATTCTTTTTTTTTGCAAATCAAGGTCTAACAGAATTGTAAAATGCCCTATTCCCTTTCTATTTTTGGAATTATAAAAGAAAATGTTCTAAATAAATATAGTTTTGATTTTGGAACAGGTAATTTTTATCATGGAATGGGAATTTCTGAAAGTAATTTTATTCTGATTTTCAATTTACGGTCTAAGTCATAATTCGTTAGATTTTTAAAACTTCTTGTTAAAAATTAGAATTTTCTAGAATATGACAATAGTTTTTTTTAAATAAAAATTTGCTATAAATAAAAAATTTCCATCTTATCAATTTTAGAAAAAGGGATAAATAAATTTAGTTCTGAGGTGGAACAGAAAATTTCCGTAAATAATTGCCATTTTGATTTTGGGACAAGTTCCAAATGTTTTTTTGCAAAAACTTTTGGTCTTTCAAGTAAGAATTCGTCAGATTTCGACCATTCCTTGTTCAAAATGAAAATTTGTTTAAATATAACCATTACTTTTTAACAAATAAATAATCGCCCGAAATAAAAACTCCCTCCCTTCAAATTAAAAAATTAAAAAAAGGAAGTTATATTTCTGAATTATAATTAGAATTTATTATATTTTTATAATTCCTCATTTTAAATCAGAATTTGAATTTAAAAATTCTGTTTCTTTACCTCTTTATATTTCTAAATTATAATAAAAAATGTTGTAAATAAATTTTAATTTTAATTTAGAACTTCCAAATTTTGGAAAAAGGGAGTTACCATATATCTGAATTATAATAGAAAACTTTCTGCAAATATGTTTTTATTGTGGTTTATAAAAAAATGAATTTACAAAAATAATCCTTTGCCCGCGTCAGAATTCGGCAGATTTGGACAATTTCTTGTTTAAAATGAGAATTTGATTGCATATAAAAATAATTTTTTTTACAAATAAAAATTGTTTCAGAATTGGAAACTTTCCTCTTTGAAATTTTAGAAAAAATATTTATTATGTGTTTAAATCAAAATTAAAAATTTTGTGAATATGGTTGGGACTCGGAAAAGGGAATTTTGTCAATTATTTTTAACTCTGATTTAAGAGAAGGGGATTTTAAAAAATCCGTGATTTAATTCAGATTTAAAACTTTTTCACAAAATTCTCTCTTTCTTGTCAGACTTAAAAAGCTCCCTCTATATATTTCTGAATAATAATAAAAAAACGTTGCAAATAAATATAATTTTAACTTGGAACAGTGAATTATTCAAAAAAATTTAATTCTGATTTAGAAAAAGGTAATTTAAAAAAATCCCTATTCCAATACAAATTTGACATAATTTAAAACATCCATCTTCCAAATTTTGGAAAAATGGAGTTACTATATTTATGAATAATAATAGAAAGTATTCTATAAATATATTTTAATTCTGATTTATTAAATAAGGATTTTACAAAAATAACCTTTGTTCCAAGTCATAATACGTCAGATTTTGAAAATTCCTGATTTAAAATGAGAACTTTTTTAAATAAAAATTTTTTTTTGTTGAAAATAAAAAATTTTCAGAATTGTAAATTTTCTTCTTGTAAATTTAAAAAAAAAAGATTCATTTTACTTTTAAAGTACAATTGAAAATGTTGTGAATATAGTTCGTACTTGGAAAAGGGAATTTTTTAAATTAATGTTAATTTTGATTTATAAAAAGGGAATTTACAAAAACTCTTCCTATTCCAATTCAGAATTTGTTTCAATTTAAAATTTTCTTGCTCGAAATGAGAATTTTCTGGAATATAAGAATAATTTGTCTTTTTTTTAAATACAAATTTGCTAGAAATGGAAAATTTCGATCTTATAAAATTTAGAAAAAGTGACAAATAAATAAAATTCTGTGCTGGAACAGAAAATTTCCGTACAGAATGACGATTTTGGGTTCAGACAATTTCTGAAAACCATTCCTTGTTGCAAATTACAATTTGTTTGAATATAAGCATTTTTTTACACATAAATATTTGCCAGAATTAGAAACTTCCTCCCTTCAAATTTAAGAAAAAAGGAGTAATCTTTCTGAATTAGAATTGCAAATGTAAATAAATATAATTCCGACTTGTAACAGGGAATTAAGAAAATAAATGTAATTCTGATTTATAAAAATGGAATTTACAAAAGCTTTCTCTATTCCCAATTAGAATTTATCAAATTTTTTAAATTCCTTATATTTAATTAGAATTTTAATTTAATTATTCTTTTTTCTGTATACAAAAATTTTCTAGAATTAAAAATTCGGTTTCTATATTTCTGAATTACAATTTAAAAATATTGTAAATAAATATCATTTTAACTTGGAACAGGGAATTTTTAAAAATAATTTTAATTCTATTTTAGAAAAAAGGCATTTGAAAAAAGCCCATTTCCAAGTCCATATTGTCACAATTTAAAACTTTTTTTTGCAAGTTTTGGAAAAAGGGAGTTACTTTATTTCTGAATTATAATAGAAAATGTTCTATTAATATATTGTAATTCTGATTTATGAAAAAATGAATTTACAAAATTAATCCTTTTTCTGAGTCTGAATTCGGAAAATTTTGGCAATGCCTTCTTGAAAATGAGAATTTTTTAAATATAAAAATTTTTTTTCGCAAATAAAAATTGTCAGATTTGGGAACTTTTCTGCTTTTAGAAAAAAATATACTTTGTATTTTTAATTACAATTCAAAATGCTATAAATATAGTTGGGACTTGGCAAAGGGAATTTAAAATAATAAATGTAATTCTGATCTATAAAACCAGAATTTACAAAAGCTTACTGTATTCCAAGTTAGAATTTATCAAATTTATTCAATTCCTCATTTTTAATCAGGAGTTTAATTCAAAAATTATTTTTTCTTTACGCAAAAATTTGCTAGAATTAAAAAATTCCCTCTCTATATTTCTAAACAATAATAAAAAATGTTGTAAATAAATATAATTTTAACATGTAACAGGGAATTTTTTATTCTGATTTATAAAAAGGGAATTAAAAAAATCCTTGCTTCAAGTCCAAATTTGTCACAGTTTAAAACTTCCAATTTTGTTGGAAAAGGGAGTTAATATATTTCTGAATTATAATAGAAATTTTTTTATAAATATATTTTAACTCTGATTTATGTCAAAAGGAATTTTCAAAAATAATCCTTGTTCAAATAAATATTCGTCAGATTTTGAAAATTCCTTGTTCAAAATGAGAATTTTTTTAAGTATAAAAATTCTTTTTTTTTGCAAATAAAAGTTTTTCAGAATTGAAAACTTTCCTTTTACAAATTTTAGAAAAAAATATCCACTATATTTTTAAAGTTGCAATTGAAAATGTTTTGATTATAGTTCGGGCTTGGAAAAGGGAAATTATTTTTTATTCTGATCAAAGAAAAGGGGATTAGAAAAAATCCGTAAATAAATTCAGAATAAAAATTTTTTCGCAAAATTCTCTCTTATCAGAGTAGTAAGTCTGATGATAGAAAATTAAGCAAAGTGCCAAATCAGAATTATAATTCTTTTCCAAAATTCCTAAATTGAAAAGTATGAATAAATTCTGAAAAAATTAAAAAATCATTAATATAGCTTGATTTTCAGATTTATCTACATACTTATGTGCGCGTGAAAGACCTTTCCTGTCGCTGGATTGTAACTCAAAACATACTGCTTCCAAATTTGCACAAAGTAAAGCTTCTGAGTTCTCACGTCCCAATGAGGACCTTCTGAAAGCCCATGAAGGTGAGCAACTTTCTTGAGTGAGATCGTCTTATCATTGGAAGATTTTTCGGAACTGTGAAATTAAATTAAGCATGTTTTATTATTATTATTATTTCTTTTTAAATATATTTTATTATTTAATTTTCACTATGATAAAACTTGCATGTAATTAAAAAATAGAATTTTAACATTTTTTTAACTTAACTTCACAAAGTTTAGTTTTTCAGGTGAATATTCAAAAAAATATACACAATTTGAAACCAATTGAACGCAGGGAACATGAGGAGATTTTTCATGAAAAGAAGAGAAATAAATTCTTTTAAATTAAATTAACGTGTATATTTATAATTATATTATATTATATTGCATTTTCAACAAAATAGATGCATTTTTAACCATATAGTTCAATTTTTTACTAAAAAAGATGAATTTTCAAGCCTGCAAATTTATTATCTACGAAAAATTTGAAAATTTCCATTTTTTTAACCCAAAAGCGAATCGTAAAATTTTTAGTTAAAAAGTTAATTCACAACCAAAAAGAGAACAAATTAAAAAAAAATTAAAAACCCTTAACCAAAACCGATTAAGTTTAATCTAATGCTTGTATTTTTAATTAAAAGAAAAGAAATTTCGACCAAAAAAGATGAATTTTCAACTAAAAAATATCAATTTTGTATCTAATCATTGACCAAAAGCATTAATTTTTAACAAATTAGTTCAAAATTTAACAAAGAAGTTTAATTTTTAACTAAAAAGAACGTATTTTCAACAAAATAGTACCAAATTTTAATCAAAATTTGAATTTCTGACAAAAAAACAAAATAAATGTTTACTAAATGAGATGAACTTTTAAACCAAAAAGACGTATTTTCATTTAAAAATAAACATTTTCTAACAGAGCCGGCATAGTTAAATTTCCAAATAAAAAGTTAATTTTTGGTCAAAAAACAACTAATTGTCAAAGAAATAGTTATATTTTTAATCAAAAATTTCTAACGAAAACTATGAATTTTCAACAATTTAGTTCAACTTATAATCAACTATTTAAACTTTCGACCAAAAAAGATAAATTTTCAACGAAAAATATAATAGTTGTAAAAATAGTTGTAAAAATAGCTGTAAAATAAATAATAGTTTAAAATGTTTTACCCTAAAAAAGAACGCATTATCTAAAAAAAATAGTACATTTTTTTACCAAGACATTTATTTTCAAATAAAATTATGAATCTTCGACAAAAAGATTATTTTTTTCAACAAAACAGTTCAAGTTTAAACCAACTAGTAGTTTAATTTTCTACCAAAAACATAGTTTATTTTTAACAAAAAAAAAGAACAAAGTTTCAACAAAATAGTAAAATCCTTAAACAAAACCGATTAACTTTAATCAAACAGTTGTTTTTCCATAAAAATAATTAAATTTGTAAAAACAATTGCATTTTTATAAACAACAAAGTTTAACCTCTACCCAAAGAGATAAATTTTCAACAAAAGAGTAAATTTTTAAGAAAAAAAAAATTTTTTTAGTCAAGGAAGAGAAACTAATTAATGTCATCCAAATTGTTGAATTTTTGATCAATAAAAGTTAACTGTCAAACAAATAGTTGAATTTTCAACCCAAAGAGACGAATTTTCAACAAAAAATTTGATTTTTCAAACAAAAAAGATGAGCTGTTAAGAAAATTTTTGGTATTTTCATAAAAATAATGAAATACAGCCAATTTCATTTTCAGGGATAAATATTTAACAAAAGAGTTGCATTTTTTACCAGAAAGGATGACTTTTAACAACACTTTTGGTTAATTTTAAAATTATTAAATTTTCAAACAAACTGGTGCATTTTTATTCAAAAAGATCCTATTTCTACACAAAGAAATAAATTTTCCACAATTCATTAGTAAGAAAGAAAAATAATTTAAACCAAATTGTTGAAACATCAATAAAAGGTTTTTTTTAAGCAATTAGTTAAATATTTCACTCAAAAAGACAAATTTTCCTCCAAAAAGGTTGACTTTTTGAAAAAATGATTGAATTCTGATGCAAATAATTAAATTAGCAAACAGCAAGTTTTATTTGTAATCAAAATATAAATTTTCTTCCTAAAGAGATGATTTTTTAACAAAACAATTGACAAATTTTCAACAAATAATTTGAATTCTCAACGAGAAAGGATGAGTTTGAAAAAATTGGTTTATTTTATTTCAAATAATTAAATTTGGATCCAACCAGTTTCATTTTTAACAACAAAATTAAGTTTGTGCCCAAAGAAATGACTTTCACCATTTTTCAGTAGGAAAGGAAAATAATTTTAACCAAATTGTTGAATTTTTCATCGAAACAGACGAATTTTCAACAAATAATTTAAATTTTCTATGAATGAGGATGAGATTTAAGTAAATTTGTGCATTTCAATTAAAATAATTTAATTTTCAACCAACCAGTTTTATTCTTTAAAAAAAACGAGTTTACACACAAAAAGGCAAATTTTCCACAAAAAAGGACGACTTTTTAACAAAATTTTTGAGCCTTATCCAAAAAATTAGATTTTTAACAAACCAGTTTAATTTTTAATAAAAAAAATCATGTTTTTACTCAAAGAGATAAAATTTCAAAAGTAGAGTTAAATTTCAACCTAATTGTTATATTTTCCACCGAAACAGACGAATTTTCAACAAATAATTTGAATTTTCAAGGAATAAGGCTAAGATTGAGCGAAACTAAAAAAATGCCATTTCTACCCAAAAAATGAGTTTTCGGCCATTTTATAGTCAGGTAAGAAAAATAATTTCAACTAAATACTTGAATTTTTAAACAAAATGGATGAATTTCTAACAAAATCGTTCGATTTTTATCAAAATAATTAAATTTGTTGTTTGGCTTTCTTTCTGTCCAAAGAAATGATTTTAAACGAAAAAGGATAAGATTGAAGAAAATTTGTATATTTTAAATAAAATAAATAAATTTGGAACGAATCAGTTTAATTTTTTAACAAAAAAATTAGGTTTCTACTCAAAGAGATGAATTTTCTAACATTTTTCAGTCAGGAAACAATAATAATTTCTACCAAATTATTGTATCTTTATCAATAAAAGATTATTTTTAAACAAATAGTTGAATTTTCAACCAAAAAGTATGACTTTTTAACAAAATCATGTTCTCTACCCAAAGAGATAAATTTTCAAGCATAGAGACGAATTTAAACCAAATTGTTGAATTTTCCACCGAAACAAATTTTTAATAAACAATTTGAATTTTAAACGAATAAGGATAAATTTCAGCAAAATTCGTGTATTTTAATCAAAATAATTAAATTCGCAACCAACCTGTTCAATTTTTAATTTTAAAACATAAATTTGCTACACAAAAAATGTATTTTTCACCATTTTTTGTTCAGAAAAGAAAAATATTTTTAACAAAATTGTTGAATCTTTATCAATAAATGTTTATTTTTAAAGAAACTGTTAAATTCTTCACCTAAAAAGACGATTTTTCTACCAAAAAGAATAATTTTTGAACAAAATTGTTGAATTGTTATCTATTACATTACAAATAATTAGATTTGAAATCAAGCAGTTTCTTTTTTTAGAAAAATTCCAACTTCTACCCAAAGAAATCCATTTTCCCAAAAATTTTGGTCAGAAAAAAATAATGTCAAACAAATTGTTGAATCTTTATCAATAAAAGTTTATTTTTCAACAATTCGTTGAATTTTGCATCAAAAAAGATGATTTTTGCATTAACAAGAAGGATTTTTTAACAAAATTGTTTAGTTTTTATTTAAATAATTAGATTTACAACCAACCAGTATCATTTTCAAAAAAAAATAGAATTTCTACCGAAAGAGATGAATTTTCCACCATCTTTTATTCAGGAATGAAAAATAATTTCTACCAAATTGTTAAATAAAAGTTCATTTTTAAACAAATTGTTAAATTCTCTATCCCAAAAAGACGATTTTTCTACCAAAAAGAATGATTTTTGTACAAAATTTTTGAATTGTTATCCAAATAATTAGATTTGCAATCAACCATTTTCATTTTTAATCAAAAAGTCATTTTTTCTACCCAAAGAGATAAAAATTTTAAAGAATAGAGATGAATTTCAACCAAATTGTTAAATTTTCCACCGAAACAAATTTTTAATAAATAATTTGAATTGTAAACGAATAAGGAGAAAATTCAGCAAAATTCGTGTATTTTAATCACATTAATTAAATTCGCAACCAACCTGTTCAATTTGTAATAAAAAAATTAATTTGCTACACAAAAAAATGAATTTTTCACCATTTTAAAGAAAAGAAAAATATTTTTAAACAAATTGTTGAATCTTATTAATAAATGTTTATTTTTAAAGAAACTGTGAAATTCTCCATCTAAAAAGACGATTTTCTACCAAAAAAATGATTTTTCAACAAAATTGTTGAATTGTTATCTATTATATTATTAAAAATTAAAGTTGCAATCAACCAGTATTATTTTTTACAAAAAATCCAACTTCTACCCAAAGCAATCAATTTTCCCAAAAATTTTGGTCAGAAAAAAATAATGTCAAAAAAATTGTTAAATCTTTATCAATAAAAGTTCATTTTTAAACAATTCGTTGAATTTTGCATCTAAAAAGATGATTTTTCCATTAAAAAGAACGACCAAATTGTTTAGTTTTTATTTAAATAATTCGATTTGCAACCAACCAGTATACCCAAACAGACGAATTTTCGACAAAAGAGTTAAATTTCAACCGAATTGTTAAATTTTCATCTAAATAATTAAATTTGCAACCACATAATACAATTTTTTGGATAAAACATTAAAGTTTTTTACCTAAAGAGATAAATCTTCAACAATAGATTTGAATTTCAACGAATTGTTTGAATTTTCCGCCGGAAGAGACGTATTTTCAATAAATAATTTTAATTTTCAACGAATAAGGATGATAATATTATATAATAATGGAATTTTCATCCAAATAACAAAAATTGTAATAAAAAAAGTAGAACTTTCTTTAAAAAAGAATTAACTTAATGAAAAACTGTGAAGCTGACCATACATTTTTTTGGATCATAAATAACCTAAAAATAATAGTATATATAAGCATTCAAGCTAATTTTTAATACTATTAAAATATGAGGTTATATAAATTGGACGTTTTTCCGAGAAAATGAAGTTAGTTTTCACTGCACTATTTGGTTTCGGACAAAACACTTTTAAATTCGTCCTACACAAAATGTATTCGTCGGACTATATACACAAGATTTTGGGCCATGAACTAAGGTTGGTTTAAATATTAAAAAAAGAAAGTTGAAATTGATCGAGAGTTTAACCGAATGAACTTTTCTAGAGGTTAATCTTTTAATTATTTAACTGTTTAACCGGTCAAGCGAGGAGGACTGTTTCCAATATTAAATTTTTATTTACACATTTCGTAACATCCCTAAATTTTTGCTATGATCTCGTAATTTCTAAAAACTTATTCTTCAATCTACATAACAGTTAATTAAATTTTAATTATTAGTTCTACTGTCAAGTCTGTAGAAAATTTTGATTGGCCCATTCAAACCGGAAGCCGAAGGCTTCCAAAGGGCGCGATTTTCAAATGCGAGTCGTCAATCTCTTCTTTTTTTATTAAAAGCCGAATGTAAATTGATTATACAAAACTTGTTAAGTGTCAAATAAATCATAGTTGTTTTTAAATATAATTTGGACATAAATTTAACGTAATTTAACGCATTTTAATATTGAAACGCGGTTTGAATTTTTCCCGCGCCGAGAAAAAATACTGGGTTTCGTTTCACTTTTATGCGCAGTAGTTAAAAAGTAGCTTTTTTGACTCAACTGTCGTATACCGCAGTGGAAAATTTAAAAGACTCGTTCTCCTTTTAAAATCGCAATTTAAATTTGTCATTCTGCAATTTTTTGTAGTTTATATAATTTTCAAGGATTCCCCGATTTCCCTGTGTTTCTCCCTTTTTCAAATTCCTCTTTTTCCCTTATTTTCGCAAAACTTGTCCTTTTCCCCTTTATATTTAAATATATTATATTTGAAAATGCAATCGATCATTTTACATCTACCGAAAGAAGTAAAAGTTTACTTTTTTATTGTAATCTCATTTTAATTAATTTATTATAATTAATTAAATTTTTTAAAAGTTTGTTCCATTTTAATCTAAACTATTTAGGATTTAAATTAAACTTCAAGATAAAAATATTCTTAAAATTTAAATAAAATATTTTTAAATGTATTTTAATGATGTTTACAAAAATTGTTTAAATAATTTAATACTGTTTATAGCAATTTTCTCTTTCAGTAGTGTTAAAAGTTCGCGATTTTTTCCGAATTTTTCAACCTGTTTTCAACTTATTAGTTAGATCAAGGCAATAATAAATTAAAATAGAGTTAGTTAACAATTAATTCAATTGATTATTTTTTAAAATAATATTTTCTTACAATAATGATATAAAGTTGCATTTTTTATGAAATGTTAAACTCTTTTGTCAACTTATCACTCATAATGTAGTAAAAATTATTAAAATTTAAAAAACATTATTGTTGAAATGAATTATTATTTTCGGAATTTTTAAAACTTTTTGTCCACTTTTTATTTAGTTAATAAAAGTTAAGAAATCTAATAGTAATCGTAAAAAGTTGCAGGTTTTTCTAAAATGTTCAGCTTTTTTTACGTTCTAGTTAGGAAAAAATAATAAATATAATTATTAATTTAATCAAAAAGGCTCTGAGTAACTACTTGAGGGGAAATTTACATTTAATATGACCCATATAGAAAATTTACAGAATATTTCAAATATTTGTTTTAATTCAGAAAAATGTATTCACAAAAAAATGATCTAAAAAATGGTTCTCTTTATTGTTTATTTATTATATTTTCATAACAAAAAAGCTAAAGCAAAGTAAAAAATTTCAGGAGAAACCGCAACTTTGTAGCATTATTCAAAGAGAATATTATTAAAAATAATAATAAATTGCTTAAACAATAACGTTTAACGTTAAATAACTATTTTTGTTTAATTCCTTTCATTTTTATCTTTTTCTATCTGAAAAGTAAGCAAAAAGTTGAATATTTAAAAAAAAACTGCATTATTATAAATAATAATACATTATTTAAAACAATTACGTATGTTAAATTAATTTGATTCTAACTCTGTTCTAAGAGAAAATAGCTCTAAACATTAATAAATTGTTTAAACAATTTTTTTTATTCATATGGTTTTTTTAGAAGTCTTAATATTAATTTATTTAATACGCAACTCATAATACTTAAAAATTGTTCATTATGGATTTTTAAATAGTTTGTGTTTTTTATTCTCATTATCATTATTATTAATTATAAATACTCATTATATTTTATTTATCTAATTCAAATTAATTCTAATGAATATTAGCAACATACTCTTTAATTGTTTGTAATGTTTTTTTGTTGCATCTCGAATAATTTTTTTTTAATTTCAAAAAAATTCTTATTATTGCGCAATTTGATTAAAAATGTTTAATATTTAAATTAAAAAAATTTTGTTTACAGAATTTTTCCTATTTAATTTTTGTTTGTTTAATTTTTATTACTTTATGGAAGTGAATATCCTCAGACGGAAAAAAGTAAGAAAATATTTTATTGCGTTTATATTTTTTAATTTTTTTTTATTCAGAATTTTTTTAAATTAACCATACACAAAAATTGAAAACTGGGCTAATTTTTCACCAACTTTCCGAATGTTGAGTGAATTAAATTTTTTTTTTTAAATTTGGTAATGCCAGTTTTTTCTGTCCACCCTAACAAATAATGAGAATTTTTAATAATATTTATTAATCTAAATTATAAACTATAATACGTATGAAATTACTCAATAGATAGTAACATTTTTAATACTGATTAGATAACACCCAGTGACGTCGATTACTTTATAAATCGCATAATATTTCGTCATAAACTTATAAACGATTAAAATTTTTGAAATAATTAATAACTAGAAATAGAGATAAAAAATATCAATAATTTTGAACCGTTATCAGGCTTACTTAAGATCAGGAAATTATTCTTATAATAATTTATAATAATTATTTAAATTTTTATTTAATAATTTTTATTTATTTAAAATTATATTTTTATGGCTTAAGTCTCAACCTTTTCAAATACTACTATAATAGATCTATTATTACTTTTAATTGGGTACTATAAAAATCTTTCTTTAAATAATGTTCTTTTTACTAGTTTCCTCTTGTGCAATTTCCTATTGTAAAAAATGAATTCTAAAAATAATGCATAATTTAAATACAATACATCCAAAGGGGAAAAAAATTTGCAAAAATAATTTCAACTATAGTTATTGTAATAATTTATTTAAATTATAATAATAGTTATAATACTGAAAATACTAATACTCACCTACTGCAAATTACTCCATAGGAACAAAGTATTCCAAATACACAAATCGCGAGAATAAATCGCATCGTCTCAATATAATTTTCGCTCTTTAAAAACCTAGTATGAATTCAGTGAAAAATATTCCATTTAGAACAAAACAGGAAAATTACAACAAGTTGTAATAATAGTTTATTTATTCTGAAACTGGAAAAATGCCGTTAACCGATAACGCATTACATTTCCTAGAATTTTTCTTCACGCTGAAAAAAAAGTATAAAATATTTATAATAAATTTATTTGTAAAAATGCATTAGATCGCTACGTAATAAAGTCTTTTGATAATAAATTGCGAATGGGAAATAATAAAAAATCAACTTGCAGAATCTGATCATTAAGTTTATCATTGATTAATTGTATATCGATAAAATTCTCGCTTCTACCTATTGACTTTCCTCGCGATAAAAAAATGATATGGGAGCTCAATATCACTTGAAATTAGGGATTAGTGAGGATTTAAAATATTCAAATCAAAATTAAATAAAAAGTTTTTATTATGTTTAAAAGAAACTAATTGAAATCCCGAGCTACTCAGATTTTTGCGCGGGAAATCTTGGACTTGGAGGAACTCTTGGAAATCTCAGCAAGCGCATGCGAGTGGAAATCTTGGAAATCTTTGGCTAAGCGTGGACAGAGATTAGGTGGTGGGGAGTAGAGATTCGCAAAGGAGATTTGCGACATTGTGTTCTATCTTTTTGATTGGCAGACTAACCGCAATCGGAAGTCGGCGGAATGCACGCGTTTTTCAAATTAAAATTTTAATTTAATTACTTTGTAATTTTTAATTTACTTTGTAAATTAGTGTAAGTGAATAAATACTTGTTAAGTATTTATTAAAAAATACTATTAGAGTAAATGAAGCCTTGTGCAGAAGATGAAAAATGTTGGTAGCGTCAAGCTATTTTCTGACGAAATCTTTTGTTTTTATAAACAAATTTTATTTTATTGATATACACGGTGACCAATTTTAATCTATAATCCCAAATATCTTCTAAAATATTTTATCTACGAAGAAATGGTTCCAACAAAGGTTGATCAGGACTGAGTAGGACATTTGACTGTACCGTCAATTTTGACCTTGAAGTCAATTTTCAAGGTGAAATGGAATTGATATCCTTTTCTTAAGTAAGAATCCCCATTTTTGACTGCGGATTGGAATAGAGCGACAAATTTCACGTCGAAAATGATCTGTGAAAAAATAGTTTTTGTGACCTTGAAAAGGTAAAAAATTAGTGTCAAGTATCTGAGAAACGATATCTTTTAAAATAATTTATCTACGAAGAAATGGTTACAATAAAAGTTAACCAGGACTGAGGGGGGCATTTGACTGTACCATCAACTTTGTCCTTGATGTCAATTTTCAAGGTCAATTAAAGATAAGACCTTTTTCTTAAACGAGAACACCTATTTTAGCCGACGGATTGGAAAAGAGCGGGAAACTTCACGTCAATAATAACCTGTGAAAAAATGGTTTTTATGACCTTGGAAAGGTATAAAATTAGGGTCAAATGTCTAAGAAACGATATCTTTTAAAATAATTTATCTACGAAGAAATGGTTCCGACAATGGTTAACCAGGACTGAGGGGGGCATTTTACTGTACCATCAACTTTGTCCTTGATGTCAATTTTCAAGGTCAAATGGAGGTAAGACCCTTTTATTAAAAGAGAACCCCTATTTTTGATTATGGATTTGAAAAGAGCGGGGAATTTCACGTCAAAAATAACCTGTGGTAAAATGGTTTTTGTGACCTTGGAAAGGTAAAAAATTAAGGTCAAATGTCTGAGAAACGATATCTTTCAAAATACTTTATCTACAAAGAAATAGTTCCAACGAAGGTTGATCAGGACCGAGTAGAACCTTTGACTGTACCAACAATTTGATCTTGTGGTCAATTTTCAAGGTCAAATGGAGGTAAGCATCTTTTCTAAATGAGAAACCCTATCTTTGACTGCGGATTTGAAAAGAGCGGGGAATTTCACGTCAAAAATAACCTGTGGTAAAATGGTTTTTGTGACCTTGGAAAGGTAAAAAATAAAGGTCGAATGTCTGAGAAACGATATCTTTTAAAATATTTTATCTACGAAGAAATGATCCGGAGAAAGGTTGATAAGGACCGAGGGGGACTTTTGACTGTACGATCAACTTTGACCTTGAGGTCATTTTTCAAGGTCAAATGGAGTCAGATGGACTCTTTTCTTAAATGACAACCCCTTATTTTTGATTAAGGATTTGAAAAGAGCGGGAAATTTCACGTGAAAAGTGATCAGTGAAATAATGGTTTTTGTGACCTTGGAAAGGTAAAATTAAGGTCAAATATCTGAGAAACGATATCTTTTAAAATACTTTATCTAGGAAGAAATGGTTCCAACAAAGGTTGATGAGGACCGAGTAGGACATTCCACTGTATCATCAATTTTGACCTTGAAGTCAATTTTCAAGGTCAAATGGAGGTAAGATTCTTTCCTAAATGAGAAACCCTATTTTTGACTGCGGATTTGAAAAGAGCGGAAAGTTTCGCGTCAAAAATGACCTGTGGAAAAATAGTTTTTGTAATTTTTTACCTTTCCAAGGTCACAAAAACTATTTTTCGATAGGTTATTTATAACGTAAAATTTCCAGCTCTTTTCAAATCCGCAGTCAAAAATTTGGGTTCTCATTTAAGAAAAGAGTCTTATCTCCACTTGACCTTGAAAATTGACTTCAAGGTCAAAATTGATGGTACAGTCAATTGTGACTGCAAAATGACTGCAAAATGCCGAAACATAAAATTCCTGGCACTGTATAAATCCTGAATTGAAAAATTCCCTGATACTAAAATTTCCGAAAAAATTTCCTGATTGATAAAATTCTTTACTAATTACAATTACAGAATTGGAAAATTCCTAAGTAATAAAGGTACGACTAAAAAATATTGAAAAATACCGTTTTTGCCATTCAAAAGTTCCTGAATTGGTAAATTACTGAATAATAAAATTTCCGAATAAGAAAGTTCCCGAATCGGGAATTGGAAAATCCACGAATAATAAAATTCCTAATAAGAAAATTCTTCAAAGAAAAATTACCGAATAATAACATTTTAGAATAATAAAATTCTTAAATAGGTAAATTTCCAAATAATAAAAGTCCTAAATAATAAAATTACCCTGATGGAAAATTCCGAAATTTCCTAAATAATAAATTTTGGAATATTAAAATTCACGGCTAATAGAATTACCAAATGGGAAAATACCCGAATAATAAAAATACGACTGACAAATGCTGAAAACTCAATTTTCGCCACTCTAAAATTCCGGAATTGTTAAATTCCCGAACAATAAAATTTCCGAAGAATAAAGTTCCCGAATCGGAAAAATACCCGAATAATGAAATTTCTGAATAATAAAATTAACGATTAATAAAATTACCGACATGGAAAATTCCGGAATTTTCAAATAATAAAGGGACGTCTGAAAAATATAGAAAAATAAAATTTCCAGCTAACTAACTAAAAACTAACTAAAAAATTTCCGTCTACTTATATTACCCGATTGAAAATTTTTTTAATAATAAAGGTGCGAATAAAAAATACCGAAATAAAGCATTTTCGATACTGTGAAATTCCTGAATAATAAAATTTCATAACAAGAAAGTTCCCGAATCGGGAAATTCCAGATTAAGGAAATTCCCGAATAATCAAATTCCTGAGTTAAAAAATTCCCGATTAATAAAGTTCACGAGATGGAAAGTTCCCGAATAAAAGAGGGAAGGTTGAAAAATACCAAAAAATGAAATTCCCAGTACTGTAAAATTCTCGAATTTTGGAACTCCCAAGTAATAAAATTTCTGAATTATAAAATTCCCGACTAATAAAATCATCGAATTCGAAAGTTCCTCTATAGCAAAGGTACGACTGACAAATACCGCAAAATAAAATTCCCGGCACTGAAATTCCTGAATTAGAAAATTCACGAATAATAAAATTCCGTGATAATAAAATTTCCAAAAAATAAAAATTCCTCAATAGGAGAATTCGCGACTAATAAAATTTCCGAAAAATAAAATTTCTGAATAATAAAATTCAATTGTAAAATTCCTAAATTGAATAATCCCTGCATAATAAAATTTCCCATTAATAAAATTCCTCAATAGAAAAATTCCTGAA
>JAAAKG020141984.1:0-11723 GCA_010014905.2 Druon quercuslanigerum
TATTTGGTAACAAGTTTGCAGATCGTGGATAGATGATTTTTGTACAATCATCTTTTTTCGTATCTTGCATAGAATATTTGAATTTTCGATTTTCCATAAACATTCATTTGATCAAAAAGAGTCTAATAGGAAATTTTTTTTTAAATTTACAAATACTGCAAATATCCTTAAATAAAAAAGTTTTTAATTAAAAAAAATAGTGTCAAAAATTTTGAAAATGTTATAATTTTTTAAATTTTTATCTAAAATAGTTATCGTGCCTGCAGACTACAGACTACAGACTACAGACAACCTTTGTAGAAAAATCCTTTTTAAAAATGGAAAACGCATTCTATCCGAAAAAATTTTGGAAATTGGTTTAAGGGTTGTTTTATTATTCTTTAGAGATTCAAACAAGGAAATCAACGTTTCGTGCCGGAAATTACTTTACAATTTGGGATAAATATCTTCATAGAAATTGCTGTGGGTGCATGACAAGCAGAAAAGAGATTATTTGAAAAGTGAATCGAGTAATGTTAAATTAATCAGGGGTCTAAATATATATTTTTTTCATTTTAAACCACGAACTTTTAAATAACTTTTATTTGATTATCAATTAATTATTCTGGTTATATAAAAATCATCATAAATAAATTATTTTTAAACTTTAACATTCACTTTCTCCGTTTGTATTGAGGATTGCTATTAATTTCACAGACTCATAAAAGTCAAATTATTGATTCAGCGGGCATGATGTAAGAAATGATTACAAACTAATTTAAATTTTAAACATGAAAATTTTTGCATTAACAAAAAAAGAAAGCTTTGTTCCGAAAATTTAAAAAAAAGTGGATAGTCCAGCTTTTTAAAACGAATTAAAAGTCTATCCATTGAACATATTTGATCAATATCAAACATTATTAAATTGCTTGTCTTCTTTCATGTTGAAGAAAGGTGAAGAAAAAAAATAGATTTTAGTTAAAAAGAGTTTTATTCGCATGTATTTAATGTTTAAATAATGTTTTAAATTATTGCAATATTTTGTTCCATTTTGTACCATTATTTGTTCTGTAGAATAAAATTTTGCGTAAGAATGCTTTAACAAAAAATTCATTTTTTAAGATTCATCATTTTAAGTTGAAAATTTAAATATTTTTCTAAAAATCCGTTAAGTTTTTGTTGAAAAGTAACTTTCTTGAAAATTGATATTTCAAATTAAAAATTGATCTTTTGTCGTTGAAAGTTAATATTATTTTGTTCAAAATCATCCTTTATCGTAAAAAATTCTTTTTTTTGCTAAAAAATTCATCAATTCAGTTCTTATTCAGACATTTTTTTAAATAATGTAATTATTCCTACAAAATTGTTATAAAATAAAGATTAGTATCTCTATATGTAAAAATAAATTTGTTTTGCTTGTTTTAATTTTTCGCAGGATAAATCTTTGCAATTTACAGTATTATAAAAAAAACTGTTATATAAAACAATTGAAATCTATTTGCTCAGTGATACCGCAGAATCTACTGCTAAGAACAATTTAAAACATGTACATTACATTTATGGAACGAAGAAGAGTCTTTCTTTAATGCCTAATTAATAATTAAATTTTTTGCCAAACAAATACGTGATGCTGTACACTCAGTGTTGAACGTCTTCTATTTCTTTTATTTATACTATTTATCCGCGCACTTCAAAATTATTATTAAATTTAAAGCCTTTTCTAATACTTTTTTTACAATGCTTTATGCAAGACGCACCCAAATTTTTTGCAATAAAATATTTCAAAATAATTTAGGTACTTATGTTATTTAATAACTTAAGAAGAAGGGAACGTAATTTTTAAAACTTCGCAAATAAAACAACTTATAGCAATTGTCCAGAAATTAACAATAAATTTAACTTTAACTGCCAAAGAAATTTGATGAGTGGAAAATGAACCTAGCTAAAAAAAAAATGTTCAAAAAGTCAGGGAATACTATCGGCCAGGGAAAATTCAGGGATTGACCAAAACGAAACTTTAAATAACTGTCAAGAAGAATGGTCAGGGAAAAATTAAGTAATTTTGAAAATGAAGTTTTGCGGTAACCCTGATGTAATAATCTTCTCAGTGAATTATCTGCATTTTATTTTTATTCCTATTTTTTTTTAGTTTTTTCCTCCTTAAAGTGATCTATTTAGTTATACATTTTATTATGCGTTGGAAAATTCAAACATTTTTAGAAAAATTAGAAAATTTACTTCTTGTTTGAAATTCATATTTTAGTGTTGAAAAGTCAACTGAAATCTTTTTTTAATGAAAATTCGAGTATTTCATTTATTTATTTTATTAGTGGCGAGAAACTATAAATTACCACCAAATTTACCGGGAATTACAATAAATTTAGGGAATTTTTAGAAATAAAGATTTGGTATTAATTTTTTAAAAGAAAAATTTATTTGAACCTAATTTCACAAATGCCCTAATCTGAATAAGATCAAACGTTTAGATGAAAAACTTTCTTTTTACTTTTGTGTTGAAAGCAACAATTTATGGGGTACTTATATAATCGATAAAAGATGTGATGATTGAATTTAATTTAATAATAATATCAGCACTAGTTTTTAAACTTTTATATTGCCATTTTTATTTTTAAGTATTTATGCATGTACGCTTACATAGACCATAACATTAATAGATATATTTAAATTTACAAAACACTCCTCCCTAATTTTTTAAAGAATAAGGCATTGCTAAAATAATATCCTATAAATGCACTAATTTACAATGTCAAAGCTCTAAAAAAATTATTTTTTTCTTATTACTGGAAAAACAGTAAGGATGGTAAAGATTGAAAAAGCTTAAAAGGACATATCATTTTAACAATTATATTTGCAGTTATTTTCACAAATCAAAATGTATTGATATAAGTCATTTAAACAAGAAAAAACGGCATGATTGTACGTTTAAAAAAAGTTCTGTCTTCTATTACGAAATTTTCAGTAAGACTAACCCATTTTTAGCTCGTCAAGGGCTAGCATTACGAAAATTTTCCATGACCTAACAAAACTTAACAAGTTATATTGCTTGAAAATAACAGAATTACAATTTCCGATAGCAGGCTTAATTTATTTCTTTTTACTAAAATTCCCTTAAAAAGAATTCCTTTAATCTATGCTAAAGAAAAATGAATTCTAATTTTAATTAATTTTTGATTGAATGTTAAACAGACTTTACTTTGTCCTCATAGCAATGCACAAAATGTTAAAATAAAAAAAAAGCTATTTTTAACTATTTTTAGCTTCGAAAAAATATGTCACTCCACTATTCAGGTATTACTGTTGACAAATGCATTATTGTAGAATGTTGCATTAGAACAGTAAATTATTTCCCTACTCATCATGATTTCTCAGGTATTGTATACGCAGATTTATATATAAAGAGCAGATAGCCAAAGACTATACGTAAGACGATAATTGAAAGCAATAATTGAAAGTTAAAGGATATTAAAAATTTCTGAAAAAATGATAAGATTACGAATACGAATTCTAATTTTTCTTTTTCTCTGTTGCATTTTGCGCAAATGCGAAGCCAGAAAAGTGAAAAAAGAGAAAAGTGCGAAACAAGAGAATAGCAAAGTGTGCCAAACTCTTCAATGTAAAAATGCTGGTACGTATAATTTTCTTGAATATAAATTTTTTAAATAATTAAACTACTCTGATTGTTTCCAGAAGGTTGAAGATTTTTTTATGTAAGCATTACAATATTACGAAATGTGTATGTCTAAATTAAAAAGACCCAGTATCTCAATAATTTTATTTAAGACGCTATAAACGTGTTTACGGATCAATTTGGATCAATATGTCTTTTAAGGTGCAGAAAATATTAAAAAAAATTTAAGCGCTCGACCACTCCTTTACGGAACATAATATTTAAGTATTCCATTTTTTGTATGAAATTGATCTTTTTAAGTTGAAAAGTCATGTACTTGATTGGCAACTAATGTTCTTGGATAAAGTTTCCACTAGTTTGGTAGACATTTTTTAAATTATTTATTTTTTCTTTAAATTTGTCGTTTATAGTCGAAAATGCATGTATTTTGTTCAATTTTCTCCTGCTTTATCTATTTTTTGATTTTTTACGGCAGTATTCTACTTTTAACGCTTTAAAAAAAAGCTATTTTTGTAAATTTTTTCGGTAGTATAATTAAGTATATTAATATAGTGCTTGCAGAGCATTAAAAATACACTTCTTAAATCCATTTTAAAAAATTTATTTATTTATTTTATACACTTTTCACGCTTACAACCTGCAGCTAAAGTCAACTCCTCGAAAAGTAGGAAGGTGTGTGGTGTTAATGAAATCTCGATAACGATTGACCAGAAACAGAAAAATCAGAGTTTAAGATTCAGTACAACTGCAGCAACCTATGGAACTATAATTTTTAATATACATTAGAAAATAACAAAATGGCGGAATAAAACAAAAACAAACAAAATTCGTCATTTCTTTCGCTGTTTTTGGCCAAAAAAATTTGGTTTAAATAAAAATTTTTGAATAGTTTTAGTTTCATGGTTTGATATAAGTGTACAAAATATGTGTTCAAAATTTCATAAGAATCGGTTTAGTAGTTATCGAGATTTCATTAACACCGCACACCTTCCTACTTTTGAGGAGTTCACTTTAGCTGCAGGTTTCAAGCGTAAAAAGTGTATAAAATAAATAAATAAATTTTTTTTAATAGATTTGAGAAGTGTATTTATTATGCTCTACAAGCACTACTTTAATATATTTAATTATACTACCAAAAAAAGTTCACAAAAATAGCTTTTTTTCAAGCGTTCAAAGTAGAATACTGCCTTAAAATAATTTTTTTCAAATTCCAGATGTAACTATTACAATTTTGATTTAAAATTTTTAAAACTTCAGATAAGAATTCAACTATTTAATTAAAAGTTATTGCGTATGGTTGAAATGTCGTCTTTTTTGATTAAAAAATTAAACTTCTTCCTTCAGAATTTATCTTTTTAATTGAAAATTGAACTATTTTGGACAAAAATTTAACTGTTTCTCTGATTATTGAAAAATAATTTTGTTAAATTTAGGATATGACTATTACAATTTTAATTTGAAATTTTAAACTACCAGTTGCAAATTTCGCTATTTAAAACTATTACAAAAGTTCAATTTTCTTGGTGCAAAATTAAATAGTTTTGTTGAAAAGTATACGTTTTGGTTGAGGTTTCATTTTTTTTAAAGTCATCTTTCAGTTAAGCATTTTTTATTCCATTTAAAAAATTATCTTTTTAGTTAAAATTTAAAACAGTTTAGTCAAAATCTAAATTTTTTGTTTGAAAATATGTTGTTTTTTTCTTGAGAACTTTTTACTTGTTAAACATTGATTTTCTGTCATTTTATATATTTTATTTTTGTTGAAAATTGCTCTTTTTAGTTAAAATTCCATGTATTTTGTTGAAATTTCGACTTTTTGATTAGAGAATTCATTTTATTGCTTGGAAATTCATATTTTTAGTTGAAAAGTGAACTATTTTCGTCAAAAATTCAAGTATTTTATCGATTTTTTTGTTATAATTTTTTTTTTAAATCAAGTTGTTACTATTACAATTTGAATTTGAAATTTAAGACTTTCAGTGACAAATTTAAATGTTTATTTAAAAAAGCTAATCAATCTTCTTGGTTAAAAATAAAATCATGGTATTAAAAAGTAGAATTCTTGCTGGAGGATTATAATTTTTTCAAGTCATCTTTTGGTCAAGCAACTTCATTTCCGTTAAAAATTCTTTTTTTCAGTTGAAAATTCAACTATTTTCATTTAAAATTTAATCATTTATCTTCTTAGTATAAAATTGAACTATTTTCGTTAAAAATTTAACAATTTTTTTTCATTTGTTTAAACCATTTTTTAAAAATTCAATATGTATTTATTGAAATTTTGATTTGAAATATAAAACTTTAAATTACAAATTCAACTATTTAGATAAAAAATTATGTAATTTTTTAAAAATTAAATTTTTCTCGGTATCTTTGTTAGTCAATAACTTCACTATTTCCTTTAAATCTCATGGATTTTATCAAAATTCGTCTTTTTTGGTAGAAAATTAATCTTTTTCTTAAAATCCGAATTATTGGTTAAAATTAATTTTTCAGATTGAAAATTTAACTATTCCATTTTTAAACTAATTGCACTAAGAAAGGTGCGTCTTGTCCTTAATTTTAATGAAGATGAAAAAATTTTTTTGTAAATAATTATTTTTTTCTTTTTTATAATTATTGAAATTTCTGGCCAGACACACGTTTCGTAGTGCTTTTTATTTCTTTTCTCAAATTTTCAACTCGATGTGACGCATAGTGGGAAGAAATGCACTTTTTTCGTTAAAAAATGTCCAGAGCCTTCAATTTTGGTCCGATTTCGAGTTAAAAAAAATTAAAGTTCATTAAATTCTGAAAAGTTTGACGCTCCAAAATTTTGTCGCTTTAATGAATGATTCGGTAAACTTTTTATTGTTTTAAATGAATGTTTAGAGAGTCATAGAATACAAATAATTTATTCACCATTCTATTTATTTGTTATAAACCAATTTTCTGAACATTGTTTACTATATTTTATTAAATATTATGAAATATTTATTATTTTAAGGAATATCTGAAGCCGTTCTGGCGATTGAAGGAAATTATAATTTGAAAAGATTTCAAATTTTAATAATTTTCCAAAAAAATTGTTCATAAAACAACAAATTACTGGTACTCTATGTGTCTCTAAACTTTTATTTAAGACTATATAATATATAAAAAAATAAAACCTACTTTTTGGCCCCTCAAATTTATGCAATTAAATGAGAATGAGTGGCTAACTTAATTTTTAGCTTATGACGCAGTAAGTTATACGTAATGGTGTAATAAAATTCAGATGCAAGAGCATTATTCGACTGAAGACAAATTTTATCGTTAATTCACCTGTCATAGTGTCCATCGATTATAAGTAGATAGAAAAATACTTCTTTTTGTTTACTGCTGACAATCGACATACTAATTTCATGTTAGCCCAGGATGCACCACGTTGAGGTCGCCAGTCAGATTATCATCTCTTAATTTATTTACATTATATGCAACTATATACATACTGTATTAATAACTTAACAAAAAAACAAAAATATGTCACTTTAAAAGATAAACGCTTCCTCTTGTTTCCCTTCGACATTCTTGTAATGCCTGCTTACACCTGGTTACGCAAAGCATATCCTGAACACTGAGTGAATGAAAGGGAATTAAAGCGAATGTCTTGCAATATTTTTTCCACTGACTGAAAATGACTTAGGCAGAGTACACGATTAACCGCCGGGAATACTGCCCGCTTTTTTTATACACTCCTGCGTTGCTGTGGAGTTATTCCGCTGACCAAGCAGCGTCACTCTTTCGCCCCATTGGACAATCTTGTCCTCTATAACGGGAACTTTACTTGCAGAACAGCAGTGTATTTTTAATTTATCATCAGTTCTCAAATTATCTCAAACTTCAGACGTAAAAGTGGCCTACCTAGCCTATCAAGATTTGGTAAAACGTCACGGCCCGAACCATCATTACCTGGCTTAAACTATTCCCAATCACAGCTCTTTTGGACATTCACTGTATAGTCTATTCCCGGATGAATTTGCAACTCGATCATCAATCAGATCCAAATGTGTTTTTGCTAATATGCCAAAGTTTAAAACAGACTTGGGTCACCTCAGACGTCTTGAAACCCAGTATGCCAATCACCGATAGTATTGTAACTTTTCAGGTTCCATGCAATAGGACTCAAGGGTTTGATGCATAAGCCTCGCCAACGCCAGGCGCTGGCATAGTACATGCAAAAATGTTTCATCATCCCGGCCACATTTCCTGCACTCTGTCGAGAGGTGATACGCCATTTTGTGCATATAGTGTTTCAAGTGTTTATGCGTAGTGAGCATCTGAACCACTGTCCTTACCTCTTTCTTTGGCAATCCCGCAATTCCCAATATCTGCCTATTCTGTACGTATAGCCCAGGATGGAATTCGCCTATCGGCAAACCTGAATTTGCTCCAAGTATTCTTGGTGCTTTGTGCGGGTCCAAATTTTGATGGCAAAACCGTTGCAGAAAGGCGCGAGTCCCAGTACTAGTTCCGGTACTATGTATTTACTTAGGCACCACATCTCTGTGCAACCAGGGATCCATACGAGAGCCACTTTGTTTTTTGTGCAAGTTGGTTCAATGCCTTTTTGCATTCCCAAACCAGTTCTCATGTTACACCTGGTTTTCCTACTGCAGTTGGTGTCGCTTGGCTATCCGCAAAAAATCTAAATCTGTCTTCCAGCAGCATTGTCTTCTAGTAGTATTTCAGAACAGCGAAGGACGACGAGGACCTCAGTCTCCTAAGCGGGATCACCACTTCTCTTCTCTTTGCACTATCATAGAGCCATCCGTATACCAGATTGCCCCTTGAAGGAGTGGGTTACCATTTCCTTTTCACGCAACCCTACTTTAAATACAAACGCGGAAAGCCCTGGTGAAGTTGAAACGTTTTGTTATTCGCTCCTGCCTCATCTCAATAATCGGCAGTGAGCTGATGTCACTCGGGAGCCTAGTGTGTCTAGTCCCCCGAGTTTATCTGTTTACTCTCGCCAGGCGTCAACAGAGCGTAAAGTCCATTGCCACTGTGGGCGTAGTCCTTATTGATCCCCTCAAACCCCGAAACGTTAGCGTTTGTAGTCGTCGCAGCCTGTTCTGCATAATTGTAAATACTGTTTATGGCCACTAGACCACGGCCTTATGAAGAAGCCTTGCTTTGTAGACAGCGAAGTAGAGCCGTGCAAACATTTGAGGCTCTATTTCCCACGTCAACCCAAAAGCTCTCCTGCAAATCAAAAAAGTCATGACAAATTTCCTGCTTTAGGTCTCCAGGTTCTTTGACCAGTTCCGTTTGCTATCTAGAACTACTCACAGATATTTAACCGATGTTTAAAACGACAGCCTTCTCAACTTTTGGCCCACTCTTCCTCTTTTAGGTCGATTTGTATTCACTGAAAACCTAAGAAGTGAAGTTTTTTATCAGGTGGTTTAACGTTGCTTCTTGCACCTCGGCAGACTCTTCATTTTTGAGCCTTATTAGCCCGAGGCGAACTTCTAAGTTTTTCGCTAGGCTCTTGTAAAGCCTCGCTGTTACAGGAATATCTTTCGATTCCTCACAGAAGCCCCTCCAGTCTGCCTGCTTATACTTCCTTATATTTTTATTGTATTCACACTGGGCCGTCTTATAGATGTCATAGTCTAAAGGCAATTTGTTTCTATTTGCCCAATTGCACAACGCTCATGTCATTGATCAGAGCTCTTCGCAAAAAACTGCTGGTTTGTTTATGTCTAGCTGAATCAAGATAGAGAGACTCTTTATCAGAGACTCTCCAGTCCACTACCCTGCTCCTCAGCCGCTCCGAGCATGATTCAACATAAAAATGGAAAATGCATTCTATCAGGAAAAATATTGGATATTGGTTTAAGTGTTGTTTAATTATTCTTTAGAGATTCAAACAAGGAAATCAACGTTTCGTGCCGAAAATGACTTGACAATTTGGGATAGATATCTTAATAGAAATTGCTGTGGGTGCATGACAAACAAAAAAGAGATTGTTTGAAAAGCGAATCGAGTAATGTGAAATTGATCAGGGGTCTAAATATATATTTTTTTCATTTCGAACCAGGAAATTTTAAATAACTTTTATTTTATTATCAATTAATTATTCCGATTAAATAAAAATCATAATGAATAAATTATTTTTAAACTTTAACATTCATTTTCTCCGTTTGTATTCATGGATTCATGCATTTTGTTAAAAGTTATATTTTTATCGGCAGCCAATTAATTTTCTGGGCTACAAATTAAATCATTGTGTTAAAAAGTATACTTTTTGTTTGAGGATTAAAATTTTTTTAAGTCATTGTTTAGATGAAGATTTTTTGTTTCAGTTAAAAATTCATCTATTTAGTTGAAAAATGAACAATTTTCGTGACAAATTGAACTATTTTGTTGAAATTTTTTTTTGGTAGAAAACCCAATTTTTGAAGTATAAATTTAACTATTTCATTCTTGAATAAATGTATTTTCGTTAGTGCAAAATTTCACTGCTTGCTGTAAACTTCATGCATATTGTTCAAAATTCGTCTTTTTTGGTAGAAAATTAATCTCTTTCTTGAAATCAAAATTTTTTGACAAAATTAATTTTTTAAATTGAAAATTTAACTATTCCATTTTTAAACTAATTGCATCCTTATTTATTTCAGAATTTAACTATTTGTTTGAGAAGTGTTCTTTTTGGTAGAAAATTAATTTTTTTGATTGCAATGTTCCAAAGACGTTTTTACGGCGTATTTGGAATATAGGATGTTTCAAAAACGTTTTTAAATTTTGTGTCCTATAAAAATCCTTCTCTCAGGTTAAAAATGAAACTATTTGGTAATTTTTTTTTTTTAATTTGAGATTAAACATTCATCTTCTATGGAATGACATTAATCTTATTGGTTGAAAACTGATTTTCTACACTAAAAATTTCATTATTTTATTTTTTGTTAATAATTCTTTTTTTGTAGTTGAAAATTTTTGTTTCTGAGAATTAATTTTCTTAGCTAAAAGTTTAACTTGCAGTTTTCGGTATCAAAATTGTATTTTGTGAGAAACTTGTATTTTTTGGTAGAAAATTAATCTTATTAGTTGAAAATTGAACTATTTGGTTAAAAATTATGTAATTAGTGGTGGATTCTTTTTCTTGTAGAAAAATAATCTTGGTCTCTGAAAATTCTAATATTGGGAATATTGATCAGAATTGATCTTTTTTGGTCGAAATTTGATCTAATCCTAACAAAATTATCTTCTTGTTTTAAAATTCAAATATTTGATTAAAAGTGGTATATATATGGTTGAGAATTCATCTTTTTAGTTAAAAATTAATCTGTTTTTTTCGATGATTAAACTTTTTCGTGGGAATTTTGTCCTTTTTGCTTCAGTGATTGTTTTTTTTATTTAAGGCCATGTGATGAGTGGGTAGTCACGTGGCCAGATTACTAACTTACCGACACTATTTTTATTTTCTAACTAATTTTTACACGAAGTGGCACTTCGAGTTAAAAATTTTGGAGGATAAAAAAGAAGCACTAAGAAAGGTGTGTTGTCCTTAATTTTAATAACGATGAAAAAAGTTTCTTTGTAAAGATATATATTTTTTTTTTGCTTTTTTATAATTATTAAAATTTCTGACCAGACACAACTTTCGTAGTTCTTTTTATTTCTTTTCTCAAATTTTCAACTCGAAGTGACGCACAGTGGGAGGAAATGCACTTTTTTCGTTCAAAAATGTCCAGAGCCTTCAATTTTGGTCCGATTTCGAATTTAAAAAAAATTATAGTTAATTAAATTCTGAAGAGGTTGACGCTCCAAAGTTTTGTCGCTTTAATAACTGATTCGGTAAACATTCTATTGTTTTAAATGAATGTTTAGAGACTCATAGAATACTATATACACTCACGATACCCAACAATTTACATATATACACTTCATATGCACCAAACATATGTATATTATTTTGAAGCTGCGTATTATTCATCGTCACTGTTTCCTTCGATGACAGAATGAATATTAACTATATAATAATGAATATAGTGTATATGGGTCATTTCACGTGGTTTTTACATTCAAAATTTAGATTTTGTTGAAATAATTTTTTTCCACTTTTAGATCG
>JAAAKG020141985.1:0-11723 GCA_010014905.2 Druon quercuslanigerum
TAATGTTATTTATCACTAATAAAACAAAAAGTACGCATCCTATCAAGAAGTGATTAAGAACGAATTTGTAGGTCTTTTTTGGTATCACAATTTTTTTTAATTCATCTTTTTTTCTTATCCTGCATAATTTAACCAACAAATTAAATTGTTGATTTGTCATTATTTTGTGTGTAATCAAAATTCGAATTTTCGATGCTTCAATTAAATCAAAAAAGCTGTTATGATAATCTGGAAGGGTTTACAAAAAGCAATGTTTTTCTTTTCTTCACTTTTTTTTTAAATATTTTGTCTTTCTAGCTTAAAATTTTGATTTTAAAATCTTTATTTTAAATCTTTATTTTGTATTCTCAAACATCAATAATGAGAGTGTAAAAAAATCATTTTACCAACAAATTTAATCATTTATATTTCAAAAAAAAATTAATTGTCAATGAAATATTGTTAAATAATAAGCAAAAAAGACGAATTTTAAATAAATATTTAAATTTTCAACCGAGAAATATTTTTCAATCAATAAAGACAAAAAAACCTCATCCAAAATGTTAAGCTTCTAAGTCAGAAAAATGAATTTGAAAAAAATTGAATTTACAACCCAAAAATATGAATTTTCTACCAAAATAATTGGATTTGCGACTAAAAAAGACAAATTTTATAAAAAAATAAGTTTTTCAACTGAAAAAGATCAATCTTCAACTAAATTTTCTAAATTTTCAACCAAATAAATGAACTTGATGGTGCATCTTCAACAAAAAAAAAATTTTACCAAACAGTATAATTTTCAACTCAGGAGATGCGTTTCCTGTCATGAAAGACAAATTTTCAAAAAATTAGATAAATTTTTAAGTAAAAAAGTAAATTTATTTAAAAAATAGAGTAACCTAATCTTAAGTTACAGAAATAAGTTTTTAACAAAATAAAATAAATGTTTAACGCAGTAGTTCAATTTTTAAACACACCAATGAATTTCAAACCGAATAAATTAAATAACTATAAAAGATATTTCCGAAAAAGAATGGAATAATTAAATTTTTAGTTAAGAAAATTAATGTTTAATAAAAAGTTTAATTTTCAACCAAAGAAATAAAATTTCAACCATAAATTATAATTTTTCATGGAATTTTCAAACTAATAGTTTAATTTTCAACCAAAAAGGTTAATTCTCTACCAAAAAAATAACATTTTTCTACAAATAAATAAATTTTCAACAACAAAAATTGTCAATAAAAAAATAGAATAGTTTAATTTTCATTGAGAGGAAATAAGTTTTTAAGCAATTACAATAAACTTTTAACTAAATAGTTACATTTTCTGTGAAAAAAATTAATTTTCTACCAAAAAAATTAAATGTAGCATCAGAAAAAAAAATTTAGACGAAAAATGGAATAGTTAAACTTCCAATTGCAAAAAATAATTTGCAACGAAAAAATTGACATTTTTAATAAAATTTTTAAAAATTTAAATAAACTTTGATAAAACTCTTTGATAAAAAAAATAAAATTTCAACAAAAGAGCTGATTTTACTACAAAAGAGTTAAATTTTCAACCAAAAAAATTTTTTCGATCATTAAGTGAAAAGATTCTCATTTAAAATTTTGAGTTTTTAAGTCATAAAGACGAATTTAAAAAACAAATTTTAATTTACAACCCAAAAATATGTATTTTCTGTCAAAAAAATTGAATATTCAGCTAAAAAAGTAGAGTTTTCAACCAAATAAGTGATTTATCAACCACGTTTGTTAAATTATTAACAAAGAAAAGAAATTTAAAAAAAAGTATCTTTAATCAGAAAAAAAATTTGACCAGATTAATTAATTTTCAGCCAAGAAGAGAAATTTTTTAGCACAAAAAACTAATTTTTAACTAAAAAGATCATTGTTTCATGACAGAGGTAAATTATCGTCCAAAAAGATTAAATGCTTGTAAAAAAAAATTGGACGAAAAATAATACTTATATTTTTATTTAAAAATATTAATTTTTAATAAAAAGCTAATTTTCTACCAAATATTTTTATTTTTAATTGGAATTTTTAAACAAATAGTCGCTTTTTTAACAAAAAGGATAACAAATTTTCGAAAGACAAATGAATTTTCAACTAAAAAGTATCAATTTTCAACCAAAAATAGAATACTCTAATAATTTGTTACAGAAAATAAGTTTTTAAAATATTAAAATAAAAACAAAAGAAATTAAATTTAAACAAGACAGAAGAATTTTCGACCTGAAAGATTAAATTTCTATAAAAAATCGACAAAAAATTGAATGGGTAAATTTTTAATTAAAAACATAACTAATTAAAAAAGAAAGCAATTTTAAACTAAATACAAAGAAATTTTAAGTAAAAATATTAATTACCTAACCCAAAAAAAATTATTTTTAACAAAAAACATAAATTTTTGAGCAATTATTTAAATTTTGTACACGAAAAATACAAAATTTTCAACAAAAAAAATAAATTTTCAACTAAAAAACAAAATTTTTTTATAAGAACGTCTACAAAACAAAATTCGACAAGAAATGTTAAAGTTAAATTTTTATTTAAAAAATTCATTTTTAATAAAAAAAAATGAGTTTTCACCAACAAAGATAAATTTTCAGCCTAGAAGAATTTTTAACCAGTGAAATTCAATTAAAACAAACATGTTTTTGACAAAATAGTTGAATTCTCAACCAAAAAAATTAATTTTCCACAAGCAAGATTAATTTTTCACCCAAAAACCGAATTTTCGATTAAAAAGTTAAAATTTCAAAGAAAACTGTGAATTTGTAAAATAATATTTTTTTAATGAAGTTACATTTTTAGAAAAAAATATGAATTTTTCAACAAGAAAGTTAATTTTCAACTAAGTAGCTTATTTTATTATCCAATCCATAAATTTTCAAACCAATGGGACGAATTTTACAAAAAGGGATATATTTTCAACCAAGAAGATTATTATTTTTCTAAATAATGAAGTTTTATCTATAAAAAATTAATTCTTATTTAAAAATTGTAATTTTTAGGAACTTAAGTCAAAAAAAAATAATTTTAAACAAAAGAAATTAATTTTTTACTCAAGTGATAAAATCTAACTCAAAAATTAACTTTGAAGATTCGACCAAAAAGACAAGTTTTTAATCAAGAAGATTAATTTTCTTCTACAAGTGATGAATTTTCAATCAAATATTAAAATTCTTGTCTAAAAAAGATTAGTTTTCAACCAAAAATGTAGTAGTTAAATTTTTAACAAAGTTGTTCAACTTTAAACCAAGTAGTTGAATTTCCAACAAAATATTAAAATTTATATTCGTTACGAACTGTTATATTTGGCGCTACGAATTTAAAAAAATATTTTCAATTTAATCACATTAATTAAATATAATTAGTTTGAAATTTTTACTTTCCTTTGAAGATACTTTTTCCATTTTGACTGAAAGTGCAATATTTCGTATCTTTACTGTTTGATATTATTACCTAAAAAGTTGTCTTGCTACTGTAAAAAAAATTGAAAATTCTATTTTTTTTCTCCAATATTGAAAAAAACGTGTCCCTCGAGCAAAAAAACTTCCTTCTAAATTTTCTTGAAACATAATTATATTTTTTAACCAATCCTTTTTTGCATCAATGAAAAAACTTTATATAACTAGACATTAAATTCTTACTTCTTAGGAATTGAAAATTGTTTTTTTTATAACTGTCCGAAGTTTAAAAAACGTGCGCCTCGAGAAAGAAAAGAAAATTTCTCTCTAAATTTTCTCCAAACCTGATAACATTTTCCTAGTAAAACCTTTTAGTGTTCAATTCAGTACTAATTTCCCTCGAAACGTCTTTCTCATTTTTTTTAATCTCAAAATTACACTTTTATGAAATTTTTTTAGTTTTTCGGATGAATTCAAGAAATTGTGAGTCAGGCTCTAATGACATGCTACTATTAATTTATAGAACTCAGTGGGCTTAAAGTATTAAATTCGCTGAATAGTTTGAATATGCAATTCCGTGCATTTAACTATATTTGAATTTATAATTAAAGCCTGCTATAGTGCTGGACTTAATTAATCAACCAAGCGTATTTGGACTTTGAGGTTCACAATTGTATGCTCTGAAACTTCTACTTATTCATTGAACTTTGGCACAGGTACCAATTTGGAAATACGAATTCAAAACCATTGAGATAAATTTCAACGAAATAGTTAAATTTTCTACCAGACAGATGAATTTTCAACCAGAAAGATTAAGTGCTCTTAAAAAAATGTTCGACGAAAAATTGAATAGTTAAATTTTTGGTTAAAAACATTTATTTCAATTTAAAAAATTTTATTACTAGGAAAGAACGAATTTTCTACAAAAAAAATGACTTTTCAACTTAAAAAGATAAATTGAAAAAAACAGAACAGTTTAATTTTCAGTTAGAGGAAATAAGTTTTTAATCAATTCAATCAAATTTTTAACGAAACTTTTAAAACAGAGCAGTTGAATTTAAAAAAAAAACTTAATCGAAAACTAATACATTTTTTAATTTTCTACGAAAAAAAGACAAAATTTCAACAAAATATAGGAATTTTGAACAAAAAAAGGTAAATTTTTAACAGACAAATAGAATAGTTTAATTATTATTTAAAGTAATAAGTTTTGAAGCAATTAAAATAAAATATCAACGAAATAGTTACATTTTTATCGAAAACAAATTTTTCTACAAAAAAGATTAAATCTCAATAAATAATAGTACTTGAGTTTTTGAGATAATAATTAAATTTTCAACCAAATTGATATATCTTTTGTACAAAAAAAATCTCAACAAAAATTGCAATAGTTCAGATTTTCACCAATAAATATTTTAATTTTTAATGAACAAAAAAATGTTGAATTGAACCAAAAATAGGAATTTTCAACAAAAGAGTTAAGTTTTTAACGCAGAAAGATTTCTTGATCCATAAGGGAAAACATCTCGTTAATAATGTTGAGCTTTTAAGTGATAAAAATAAATTTTAAAAAATTTCAACCCAAAAATTTACATTTCCTGTCAAAAAAATTGAATTTTCACCTAAAACTGACTATTTAAAAAAAATAAGCAGATTGTTCACCAAAAGTGGCAATTTGTTAACCAAATAAGTAAAATTTATAATAAAACGATATATTTTCAACTAGGAATAATATTTTTAACCGAATAATAGAATTTTCTACATTGAAAGACTAATAGCTACAAAAGAAAAATTATTATCGAAATAGTTAAATTTTCAACCAGATAGATGAAGTTTGAATCAAAAAGATTAAGTGTCCTTAAAAAAATTTTCGATGAAAAATTGAATAGTTAAATTTTGGGTTAAAAATATTAATTTTCAATTTTTTTAAATTTAAACAAAGGAATGAAATTGTAATAACAAGGATTATTTTCCTGCCAAAATAGGATAGTTTCTTACAATACACATGAATTTTCAACGAATCTTTTATTTTTCAATGGAATTTTCAACCAAAAAGGTTTTTAACTAAAAAAGATTAGTTTAAAAAACATAATAGTTTAATTTTTAATGAGAGGAAATAAGTTTTTATTTAATTTAAATAAGTTTTCAACGAAACTGTTAAAATAGAATAGGTAGCTTTTTATTTAAAAAATTAATTTTTCATTAAAAACTAATTTATACACAAAGAAATGAGATTTGAACTAAAAAAATAATTTTCTACCTAAAAATAATAAACTTCAACAACAAACATGGATTTTACACAAATTATTGTACTTTTTAATGAAATTTTCATTTTAATAGTTTAATTTTCTGCTAAAAAAAGACCAAATTTCAACAAAATAGATTAATTTTAAACTAAAAAGGGTAATTTGCGTAGAGCAAAATAAAATAGTTTAATTTTTAGTTTAAGAAATAAGGTTTTAAGCAATGAAAATAAAATTTCAACGAAATATTAAAGTTTTTATCAAAACAAAAAAAATTTCAACCAAACTGATCAATCTTTGATACAAACAAAAAACCTCAACAAAAATTGCAATAGTTTATATTCCAACCAATTAATATTTTAATTTACAATAAACAAAAAATGTTGAACTTTACCAAAAAATAGGCATTTTCAACAAAAGAGTTAAATTTCATTTTTATTTTTTAAAAATTTTAAGAAGATCGAAATTGTAATAAAAAAGATTATTCCTCTACCAAAAAAGAATAGTTTCTAACAAAATACATGAATTTTCAAACAAATATTTTATTTTTCAGCGGAATTCTGAACCAAAAAGGTTAATAACAAAATAGACGAATTTTTAACTAAAAAGATAAATTGAAAAAACAAACAGAAAAATTTAATTTTTATTTATAGGAAATATTTTGTTAGTCAATTCAAATACATTTTTAACGAAACTGTTACAGTGGAATAGTTATCTTTTTATTTAAAAAATTAATTTTCAATCGAAAAACTAATTTACACATGAATAAATAAGATTTAAACCAAAAAGAATAATTGTCTACTAAAAATAATAAACTTTAACAAAACATATGAATTTTCAACCAATTATTGTACTTTTTAATAAAATTTTCACCCTAATAGTTTAATTTTCTACAAAAAAAAGACAAAATTTTAACAACATAGATGAATTTTAAACAAAAAATATTAAATTTTCAACAGAAAAATATAATAGTTTAATATTCAGTTTGAAAAATAAGTTTTTAAGCAATTAAAATAAGAAATTGAACAAATTTTTAAATTTGTATCGAAACAACAAAATTTTCTACAAAAAAGACAAACTCAATAAATAATAATTTTTTAGTTTTTGAGGAAATAGTTAAATTTTCAACCAAATTGATCAATCTTATACAAAAGAAATCTTAACAAAAATTGCAATAGCTTATATTTCCACCAATTATTATTTTAATTTTTAATGAAAAAAAAAAATGAATTGAACAAAATAATAGAAATTTTCAACCAAGAAAGATTTTTGGATCCGTAATGGAAAAAACCTTGTTAAAATGTTAGGTTTTTAAGTGATAAAAACGAATTTAAAAAAGTGACAACCCAAAAATATAGATTTCCTGTCAAAAAAATTGAATTTTTACCTAAAACTGACTAGTTTTTAACAAAATAAGCGAATTGTCAACCAAAAATGACGAATTGTTAACCAAATAAGTGAACTTTATAGTAAAACGATATATTTTCAACTAGGAAAAATATTTTTAACCGAATAATTGAATTTTCTGCATTGAAAGACTAATTCTTAATAGTTCAATAATTTTAAACCAGACAGATGAATTTTTAACCAAAAAGATTAATTGCCCTTAAAAAATTTTCGACGAAAAATTGAATAGTGAAATTTTTGGTTAAAAACATTTATTTTCAATTGAAAAAAATTTTATTACTGGGAAAAAACAAATTTTCTACAAAATAGATGACTTTTCAACTGAAAAAGATATATTGTTATTAACAGAATAATTTAATTTTCAGTTAGAGGAAATAAGTTTTTAATCCATTTAAATAAATTTTTAACGAAACTGTTAAAATAGAGTATTTAAATTTTTATTCAAAAAATTAATTTTTAATCCAAAACTAATTTACACACAAAGAAATGAGATTTAAACCAAAAAAGATTAATTTTCTACCAAAAATGAAATTTTCACCCTAGTAGGTTAATTTTCTACTGAAAAAGACAACATTTCAACAAAATAGATTTATTTTGAACGAAACGAGGTAAATTTTCAAGAAAAAAATAAAATAGATTAATTTTCAGTTTAAGAAATAAGCTTTTAAACAATTGAAATACAATTTCAACGAAATATTTAGATTTTTATGAAAACAAAAAAAAATTTCTACAAAAAAAATTGAATCTCAATATTCACTCGCTCGGATATTTATTCTTTGCATTTGTAATGCTTGAATGAAACTTAATCAAAAACATCTCTTTTAGATCGCAGTCTTTATATGCATCTTCATTTTCTGAATTTTCTACTTTTTCAAGTCAGTTTTTTTCTACGAAGAAAAGACAACATTTCAACAAAAAAGATGAATTTCAAGCTAAAAAAGGTAAATTTCCAACAGAAACATAGAATAGTTTAATTATCAGTTTAAGAAATATGTTTTTAAACAATTGAAATAAAATTTCAACGAAATATTTACATTTTTATGAAAACAAAAAAAATTTTCTACAAAAAAGATTGAATCTCAATGAATAATATAATTTTCGAGTTATTGAGAAAATAGATAAATTTTCAACGAGACAGATGAATCTTCAACCAAAAAGAGTTAAATAAAATTTTAATGAAACTGTTAAAATAGAGTTGTTAAATTTTTATTAAAAAGACTAATTTTAAATCCAAAACTAATTTACACACAAAGAAGTGAGATTTAAACCAAAAAGAATAATTTTCTACCAAAAAATAATAATCTCGCTCGGATATTTATTCTTTGCATTTAAAATGCTTGAATAAAACTTAATCAAAAATATCTCTTTTAGATCGCAGTATTTATATACATCTTTATTTTCTGAATTTTCTACTTATTCAAATTATTTTTTTTTACCAACAAAAGGCAAAATTTCAACAAAATAAATGAGTTTTAAAATGATAAAGGTAAATTTCCAACAGAAAAATAGAATAGTTTAATTAACAATTTAAGAAATAAGTTTTTAAACAATTAAAATAAAATTTCAACGAAATATTTAAATTTTTATCAAAGCACAAACTGATTAATCTTTGATACAACAAAAATCCTCAATTAACAATCATTTTCAATTGAACCAAAAAATAGGAATTTTCAACAAAAGAGTTAAATTTTTAACGCAGAAAGATTTTTGAATCCATAAGGCAACAAAATAAGCGAATTTTCAACAAAAACTGGCAAATTGTTAACCAAATAAGTGAACTTTATAATAAAACGATATTTTTTCAACTAGGAAAAATATTTTTAACCGAATCATTGAAATTTCCACATTAAAAGACTAATTCATAGCTACAAACGATTACTTTTTAACCAGACAGATGAAATTTTAAGTTGAAAAAATTAATTTTTGATTTAAAAAAAATTTTCACGAAAAAATGAAATTGTAATAAAAAAGATTATTTTCCGACTAAAAAAGAATAGTTTGTAACCAAATACATAAATTTTCAACGAAATGTTTTATTTTTCGATTGAATTTGCAACCAAAAAGGTTAATTTTAACTAAAAAGATAAATTGAAAAAAAAATAATTTAATTTTTATTTATAGGAAATGAGTTTTAATCAATTCAAATACATTTTTAACGGATCTGTTAAAGTAGAATAGTTAGCTTTTTATTAAAAAAATTAATTTTCAATAAAAAAACTAATTTCCACACAAATAAATGAGATTTAAACTAAAAAGAATTATTTTCTACCAAAAAATAATAAACTTTAACAAAACGTATGGATTTTTAACCAATTATTATACTTTTTAATGAAATTTTCAGCCTAATAGTTTAATTTTCTACAAAAAAAGACAAAATTTCAACAAAACAGATGAATTTTAAACTAAAAGAGGTAAATTTCCAAGAAAAAATAGAATCTTTTAATTTTCAGTTTAAGAAATAAGTTTTTATGCAATTAAAATAATATTTCAACAAAATATTTAAATTTTTATCAAAATAAAAAAATTTT
The DNA here is from genome assembly GCA_010014905.2 of Druon quercuslanigerum. Taxonomy (NCBI): domain Eukaryota; kingdom Metazoa; phylum Arthropoda; class Insecta; order Hymenoptera; family Cynipidae; genus Druon; species Druon quercuslanigerum. The sequence continues at coordinate 9,576 of JAAAKG020141985.1, forward strand.
CTACAAAAAAGATTGAATCTCAATGAATAATATAATTTTTGAGTTTTTGAGAGAGTAGTTAAATTTTCAACCAAACTGATCAATCTTTGATACAAAAAAAATTTTCAACAAAAATTCCAATAATTTATATTTTCAACAATATATATTTTAATTTTCGATGAACAAAAAAATGTAAAATTGTAAAAAAACAGGTATTTTCAACAAAATAGATAAAATTAAGATTTAAAATTGATTGCAAATTGCATACCTGATTTATTTCATATTAATTAAATGGCTGCCACAGATGTGCAGGAAAAAGTCAGAAAATATCTTTCTCAGGAAAAATCAAGGAATTTTACAACGATTACAAAATTTTAATTTAGAAGAATTTCAAACATTTGAGGATTTTCTCTAAGATTTAAAGGTATTTACAATAAATTTCAATAATTTGAACAGAGATTAAAAATTGTTCAATACTTTTAGGGTATTTTTAAATTTTTATATAAACTTTCGAACGCTTTATAAAATTTCAAAAAACTTAAAAATATTTTCCAGTTTTTTATATTGTTTCAAAGGTTTTTAAATATTTTGACAATTTTCAAAAAATTTCAAAATATTGCGAAAGGTGTTTAAAATATTAGGAATTTTTAAAGATTTCAAAAAACTAAAAACTAAGAAAATCAGGTAGTTAGATTTTTGAAAAAAAAGATTATACAAAGTTATGCGTATTTAAATGTTTTGCTTTGTTTTTCAAAAACTCCAAATTTTTTATTAAAAATTATATAAATTTTGATCTAATTGCGACATTTAAAATTTGTTTTCACATTCTGGTTGTTTTTCTAAAAATATTAAAATCGATTTTTTCAAAAAAATCACACTTATAGTTTTTGCCAATTTTAAAGCTCTCAATGTTTTTAAATAAATTTTGCAAAATTTTAGGAAATATATTTAATTGAGTTTCACGAGATTTTATAATATATTAATGGACTTCAAAGAAAGTATTATTATTAATTTAAATATTTTAAAATATTTCCATGTATTTCCTAATATTTCAAAGAATTTTGAAGATTTTAGAATATCTTCAAGGATTGTAGAGACTTTTTTATTGATTTCAGTAACCTGAAGGAATTACAAAGAATTTCGTTATTTCTAATGTATTTTCAAAAAGTTGAAGAAATTCTTAAAAGCTTCATAAAATTTCAAGCATAAGATTTAGCAGGATTTACAATATCTTAAGAGATTTAAAAAATATTAGAATTTTATATATTTTAAGCTATTTAAAAAAATTCCAAAGAATTTTCACAAGCTTCTTAAATATATCAATTGATTTCGAAAGATTTATAAATAATCCTAATATTTTCGAGATTAAACTAATTCCAAGGAATTTTCAAGAATTTAGAAAATTTTAAGGATAAAAAATATTCTCGGGATTTCAAACATTTTCGTGTATCTTACATAGCTTTTGATAGTGGAAGCTATTCCAAAGTTTTTTTTAGGAATTTAAGGAATTTCCAATTATATTTAATAATTTTAAGGGATTTCAAAGAATTTCAATGATTTATGATATTTTTAAAAATGCCAAGTAATTTTCAAGTTTATTAATAATAATAATAACTAAACATTTTTAATGGATAACAGAAGTTTTAAAAACATTTAAAAATATTTTGATCAAATGCAATGAATTTTCGAAAGCTTTAAAACGTTTCAAACGATTTAAAAAGATTTCAAAAATTTTAGCTATTTCAAAAAATTGTACAAGATTTGGAATAGTTTGGAGTATTTTTAGATAATAAGAATAGAAATTATTCCAAAGGGCATTGTTAAACATTCTGAGTAATTTTTAAGATTTTTAAACACATTTCCAAAAATATGAGAAGTTCAGCGAATTAAAAAAGATTTAAAAGAATCTTTAATTAATTTCAATCATTTTTAGTGATTTAAATGTTTTGAAGTATTTTTAAATATTTAAAAATATTCCAGAGGATTTTTTAAGCTTTCTGAGCATTTCATTGATTGTAAGGGATTTAAAAAAATATGTTCTCAAGAAGCGATGGATTTTGCAGGATTTCAGGGATTCTTTAAAAATTTTATTGTATTTCTAAAAAATTAAAAGAATTTTTTTAAAAATTCAGGACATTTAAAAAAATTCTGAGGATATTCTTATCAATT
>JAAAKG020141986.1:0-11722 GCA_010014905.2 Druon quercuslanigerum
CAGTGGGAAGAGATCAATGGCTTGATGCACTCTAAAAGGTACATCAGTATGACATATTCAAAGAGATCTAAATATCTTGTAGATATGGATAGAAAACAGGTTAAGGTCATAGTGGAAATGTTAAATGGCCACTGTCACCTGAATAAACATTTACATACTTTTGGGTTATAGGTTGAGCCCAAATGTCGTAATTGTGGCTATTCGGAGGAAACTGCGCATCATGTGCTCTGCGAATGCAATGCACTCGCGATACTCCGGGAAAGATACCTTGGGGATTATTTTTTAACTCCAGAGGAATTTGATGACATATCATATGGAGCGATTTACACCTTTATGGTTAAGTCCTCTCTAATGGGCGTCGTTAAATGTAGTGGGCATAGAACAAAAGGTTTTACCGTAGTGCTTTGGCGTCTTTAGTGGACCCTGCCTAAAAATAATAATAATAATAATAATAATAATAATAATAATAATAGGATACCTTTTTTCTTAATTTCTTTTTCCGTTTACTCCTGTAAGCAAATCAAATTGGTAGAATGTCGACAAACATAATATTATTTATTAATTTATCAACTTATGTCTGAACGGATTATTGAAGTTTGTACTGTATTAGTTGATCAATTTATTTCTTAAACATTTCTTTTGATTTTTGTGTATTCCTTACACTGTTACCAAAATTATTAAACCTGCGCTTTCTCATTTGAGAGTTTTAGGTTATGGTTCAGTTGTTTGCCTAGATTATTTTCTTCCATTGGGAGCTTCTCTATAAGAATATTTTGATAAAATAATGAGAGCATTCTCTTTAATGAAAATTAATTTTATCAGGAATGCATAATCTTCTCTAGAAATAAGCATCTTCGATCGTATTAAAATTTCGAGTAAAACTCTGTGACAAATAGTGAAATTAATACTCATATATTCTCAGTTAACAGTACATACGCAGGATGCTCTCACCTCGTCTGCTGAGAAACTAAAAGTGGATTGATACCTAATTGGACAAAAAAAACCCAGATTGAACATTGGTTATGTCAACTCGTTTCATTATATAAAATTACCTCGGAACATAACATAACTACGTAGATGACGTCTTGAACCACCTGGTGCACGATCTGGTGCACATAGGTCGTCGACTCTCCATTTTTAGTTATTTTGAGAATAGGCGCAAATAAAATTTTTAATAGTTCTCATACAATACGCATTCAACAACCTCGTCCACGGTTTGGTGCACCCAGATCATCAACTAATCATTTTAGATTGTTAATGGTTATTGAAAAAATTTATATTTAAAAAAAATTCTCGTAGATAACGTTTTGAATGACCCGGTGCATGATCCTGCGTACCCGAGTCGACGACTCGCCATTGATTCTTATTTCGGGTGTTGCAAAATTTGAATTTTTAAAAAATTCTTGTAGAATACGTGATAGACTGCCTGTTGCACGAACCTGTGCACCCAGGTATTAAACTTAAAATTACAATTTAGAGACGTGTCCTAAGCATGGGAGGCATACAAGATCAAGGCTTGCACCATGCTACCATTCAGCCGTGACTCATGTTTTAGCCAGATATTGCCAAATCCATTGTCATGCTTGAGCCATAAATACTGTTTTCACGCAGGTAGTTATGATAATCTTTTAAACCTTTCAAAAAACTATATTTTTATACTATTGACTTTTTTCATAACATACATTTTTTGGCTTAAAATGCTCTTTTTAGTCGTTCTTTAATTGATTTTAATAATTCTTTATCTCTGATCATTTTCTTTTTATCTATAAAAGCCATAGGAATAAGTTGTTTAAGTTTTAAAATAGTATGAATAACCGTACACAGAATGTTTAAATCTTGATAGAAATGGCCTTAAACAATTTTTAAAATCTGCTCACTTTTTGAATTTCTATCCAAAATAGCTCGTTTACGAAATCATTCTTTCATTTTAGGCCTTATAAAAGTATCCCAAAGTAGAATCCACTTTGATCAATATTTTAAAAGTTATCCTACTTACAAGATATAGACTACAGACTGCAGACTGCACACAACAGACTACAGACTAGAGACCACAGACAGACAACTTTGTAAAAATCGAATTTTCTGACTCCCGGAGGCTAAAGGTTTGTCTAAACTAGATTTTCACAAGACCGACTAAATAGCGCTAGATTAGCTTGTTGAAACTAGGATTCGAGCATACATAAACGTTTTTATTTCTACTCAGCCCCATAATCGACCGCAAAACAAAATGTTTTGTGATCTTTCTTAATTTTTTATAAAAATTTATCACCAAATAGGTATTTAAAATTCTCATGCATCTTCTTCTTTAATTTTTTAAATCTTCGAAACTTAAAATTATTCTTTTCAAATAACAATTAAACCATTTTGAATGTTCACAAAAATCGTGAAACTATTTAATATCCAAGAATCTTTCATAATTATTAAAAAGTTCCTAATTTTTTTCGAATCCTTCAAAACAAAATTGTGCTCATAATTTAATTTTTCTTATTTATTTGAAAATGTAAAAATGTTTACAAGTTTTACAGTGGTAGCTAAATGTAAGAAACAGAAATAGTTTCCCTTAGTAAACAATTATTTACAATTTAAATTTTCTCTTCAATCACTATATGCAGAAACATGTAGAAAGAAGTTTCATGATTAATTAAAATTATTTATTCATATAAAATTTAGTTGTAAATAATAATAATAATATGTTTGAACAGTTAAGGTTTTTCAGTATCATTAATTTTGTTATCTGACTCTAAGTAGAAAAAAAATGTTTAATTTTTAAGGAAAAAGCGACTCTATCTAGCATTTTTTAAAGAAATATTATTTAAAATAATACTACGTTGTATTAGCATTTTTGTTTGTTAACTTGAATAATTATTACCTGAGTCTAATTAAGAAGTTAAAAATAAGTTCAAAAAGTTGAAGAAATAATAAATTACGTAAAGAATTTATATATTAACACCTATTTATTAGTAAAACCTATTTTTTATGTATTATAACTAATTTGTTTTAAAAACCGCAATAAAAACATGATTAGGACCAAACACCTTTTGGCTGTTATAAGGTTTTTCTGAGACTCAGGGAAAAAATAAAGAACAGAAAAGTTTAATAAAACGAAGCGTTGGTCTCACATTTTGATCTCTATTAAAACAATAAGAAGGTCATATTATAAAATTGTAAACGTGATCTAGTCTGTTTCCAATTTAAAAAAACTGCCATATTATTGTTTAAACAAAATTAGGAAAAATAAGAAACTTATTTACTGTTTAAATCACTACTGATTAATAGACTTATTACTTATTATATATATGCAGGGGCTTCCTTATTTATTTTTTTTCAATTAATTTTTTAAAATATATTTTCGTAATTAAAACAAAAATTATATTTTTTATGTTTCGTCCAATTGCAAATACACAATTTAACTATCTAAATTTTTTCTAAAACCTATATTTTATTAAAAAAATTTTGGCTCTGCATTCCTAATTTTAAATTAAATTAGTCAATGATAGTACGTATTTTAATTTTTCTCTCCGAAAAAATGATAATTGTTTAAATAAGGAAGATATTATATGTCAATGATTTTTTGAAGTTTTAAAAGTTTCTAGGCAATTTATAGAAATGGTTCTAACAACATTGTGTTGAAATGAAATGAGTAAATAGCATTTGGAAATTGTTAAATTGACAGAAAAAATACAACATAAATGGAAAAGATTTTTCCTTCAGCCCTACAAGCTACAATTAAACTTTTTAGTTTAAAATATTAAAAAACATTTTCATAGAATTAGAATTTAAGAAATTTAACTTCGATTATAATTAAATTCAAGATCCTATTTGCCATCTAAAAATAAAGTCAATGTGTGTAATTCCTGGAAATAAAACCACGAGTCCAACAAATCAATTCGAGTTACCACTATAAAAGTCTCATATTGTAATTAAAAAAAGGTTCTCTTAAAAGAAGAATTTGGTACTTTATACAAAAATCTGTCGACAAAAACAAAAAAGAGAAATGACATATGAGAATAAAAAATAAAACCCAAATTCATGGACCTGGGATAGTATTTCAGTATTTTGTAATTTATTTAAAGTACACATTTTTTAATTAACTATGACTTTTGTGTGTTAAATAATAGTTTTATAAAAGATGAGAATTGCAGAATTTGATTATGTACCCAAAAAATAAAAACACTTTGGTAATATGGGAGGGTAAAGATGTGGCACCTATTAAAGATAGAAGGTTCTTTTTGCAATTTACTTCGAATTTTTCCTGATTTTATTTTTTTGGTAAAAGTTAAACTCGCGCATGTGTACAGGTTAACTCTACATATGTATTCGTAGGGTGAGAATTAGTCCTGTTTTAAAAATATTCGCGAAATTGCGTAACCTGGGAGTCACACAGCCGGCGAACATCCAGGATCCATCTGCTTCCATGCTTGCGTGGCAGAATAATTCTTTCCACAGCTTTTCTTATATGGTGCATTCAGTGCAAGAACATTTACACGCGGATGATTCCGTTAAGTCTTTCGAGGTTAGGTATGGACCAAGTTACTAGACCAAAGAAGTGCGTTATAAGAAAAATAGCGTAGGTGTTAATTGCCTTTGCGACGTTCCTCGCATTAAGGATAGACGTCAGAATCAGACCAAGGCGGCCCGAAATAGAAGTCTCAAGCGCATTTTTAATTACAGAGTGGAGCAGACCCCTCGCCTGCAATATGCCAGTGTACTTGTACGACTTTTCATCAGTTATTGTCTCAATCAAAGAATAATTGTCTGGTATCAGCGAAGAACTTATCTCTCCATGTAGCATGTGCAGCTTTCTGTATTTGTCCAGCGTCATAGGAGATCTGCAACAAGATGTTAAATAAGCAGTTCAGTTTCGACTATGAGCTTGCATAAACCTTTTTGTCGTCCATGTACAGGAAGTTAGTGAGTTGAGACTCGTCCCCGTCTACCTCAATTTTGAATCCATAATGCGTTGAATGAATCACCTTGGAAAATACCTCGTTTGATAACATTTAATCCTTGCGCACCATGAGTCCATAGCGTCATCCAAAAAGCGGATGACGCACAGACAGATCTTATATATCTTGAGGGACCTCAATTAAATAATCGTAGGGTACTGAGGGAAACGCATACAACACAGCCACACTATTAATCGTAATTTGGTTCTTGCAACTACGGGAGCCTCAGCAGCAACCATTTTGTTCTTCAGAGAGGACCTTGTTCTCTCCGTCATAAAAGAGGTTAAGTGTGCTGGGTTTTGCGAGATGTTGTGAAGTCTTAGGAAGGGCGGGCTGCAAAACTTCCAGGTATTTATACCAGAAGCTGTGCACCCCATCTACACCCGGTGCTTTCCTCTTCTTAACACTCTTTAACACACTCTTAACACACTCACGTATGACATCGAATGCTGAGATGGATAGACTATGCATCCCAGGCAACCGGGCAAATCTGTCCCTTTCTAGATGAAGCTACGTCGTGTCCAGTTGACTTGACCTACAAGTACCCCAAATGCGTGACCAATATCTGGTCATTTCCTCGGACCAAGGTGGCTTACAATAATTTTGAGTCTTGTTTTTGCTATCTGCTAGTCCACGATAGAAACCTTTTTATCTGCTAAAAAAGCCTTGTTGCTATTCCTCCTCGCGATCGCCGTCGTAAGTCGTCGCATTTGGGCTGACAGATCCATAAGCCGCTGTTTAAGAAAGTCAATCTCATCGACCAAGTTCGCAGATGTTCTTGAACTGATGTTATGAGGGCGATAAGTCTCGTCCACCTGACGAGTCAGTCTCTGAGACTCATTGCCATTTCGGAGTTGGTACAGTTGTTCCAGTTTTGCTGTTATTTTACTAGTCTCGCTTTCAAGTAAAAACTTCCATAGAGGATCTGACATCTTTCTTGGTAAATAGTTGGTAGTTGTCCGGCCTCTAAACTTTATTCTCTTCATTCTGGCACACACAGCCGCAGCACATTATGTACTTGCAGTAAATATATGCGTGCAACGAACTCTTATCATGCTACAAGAACAGAGGCAGTATCTCGGTGTTCAAGCGGCCGCCTAACCGGACAAGGTCTTTGTTGACTCTAAATTCCGGCAGACCGTTTTTCATTGATGGTTCCTGATATGCGAAATCTAGGATGGTATTACTGAAGCACACCATGAGACGCAGGCTTTTCTCATCGAGTTCTTTAACGATTTCAGCTGGAGCAGGGCAAGCTACGGCTTATGAACCTTCACTTCTAACACATCTTATAAGTGCGCAGCAGGTGCCGCTAGTTGCTCTCGCAACTGCTTTTGGATGTTTAATATTTCGCCCTCGGATATAAGGTTGCGCCGATTAATGGATCTTCATTAATCAGCCAGATGTTGTTTAGCCACTTCATGGGCCAGTTCGGGATGTTTACCTCCGACAGTTCCACCCCGTTCTTTTGCCCAAAAGTGACATCTGATCACATTTTTATTAATTTCCGGTGTCTATTTGATCCTATTTTTGGCCTGCTCACTCTGATGTGACTTGTGTCATGCAGCCTTAATCTCAGATCTTATTCGGTTGAATGTCCTGCTAGAGAGGAGGTGACGTCTTAGCCGTTGAAGATCGCCTTGGGTTACTGCTCTCATTTCCAGGAAATTCCCTACATCCTCCGCAGGCGCAGCTAATGTTCTGCTGTTTGCCACTTATTGCCGGTGTTCTGGCTGGACCGTAACCTTTCGAGTATCCCGGTGAGATCTTCATGATCTTCACGCAGCTCACCACCACCGGTCCGCAAGCTGTGGCACCCAGCGGTGGCTCCAGGAGCGCTCCGACGATCCTTGGGAAGCGACCAACGACGATATATATTTATTAGCTTTCCCATTCATATTTATGGCTTTTGGTGTTCCACTTAGTCCCTTTTCTCTTTGCTACCGCCCTACCGCGACATCAACGCGAGAATGATTATAAAAATTAAAATGTTGTCACAGGCTTAAGACGGATAATGCTTAAAATGTCTAAGGCATCTTTGGTTAGAGTTTGCATTTTGTATTTTTTGGAATAGTTTGCACGGAGCTGTTATGTCATCAGTGACGAACGAATTTTTCTGATGCAATCAAGTAATCACATGAAAGCAGTGTACCTTGACATATTGGACAAAGCCTGGTTTTTACTCCGTCATTTACCGACTGGTTTTGCAGTTAAGTGCACGATAATATGCAACGCAAACTTGCAGAAAGTATACGACAGATTTATAGGGGTGAAATTTAAATCAGAACTTTGTATTTGTACTCTATGGTTTATTTCGAAGACTGAGGGTCAGGGGCTGAGGGCTAACTTGATACATCTAATATTAACTATTCTGAATAATATTTACAAAACATCTTGAAAAAGAAATGCAATCTTTTTTGGTGGATTTGTACATATTTGTAGGGGAAAAATAGTAACATTCAAAATTACGAATAACTTATATAAGTTGCTTAAGTAACATCATTTTTCATATACGTATCCTAACTTATAATTTGTTTAACCGAATACCACCTAAAATAATTTCTTCAGGCATTATTATTATTTCTGTTAATTTTTTGTGTGTATTTTGTCATTTTTCCGTCTTATCTGGTGAAAAGTAAAATTATTTAGTAAATCTATTTAAAAATCTAGTATTTCTTGGCAATATAATAACTTTTAAAGATTAATGTGCAGAATTTTCCAAATAAAACCAACAATTCAACGCACATATTTTGGTAACCACCATAAAATGTTCCTATTGAAGTTTGAAAAAAATATAAAAATATTCCTGAAAAAGATATGAATTTTGTTTTAAAGAGGTAAGAAAAATCAGAAACGAACCAACCAAATCCCCTGTCTTCTCTTTTTTATTTGTTTCATCTTTTTTATTTTTACTATTACTAAATCATAAGGAAACACATTTTTTTTACTTGATATGAGTGCCGAAGAATTAACAAACATTTTTTGACAAATGCTTTTTTGTTGTGATTTGATAATTTTAAAAATAAAAAAGAACATTATATGCGATGAAAGGTATTAGAAAAATAAAATAAATAATAATATTACAGAAAATTAATGAAGAAAAAATTGCAAGATACTTTCAAAATTAAATTCTGATCCTTCAGTCAATATTTTACAGCTCAAGATAAAACATTATTTTCTTTCATTTTTTTTCAAGTTTCTTTGACTAGAAGATGCACTTTGGGTTATTCTCTTGGTTGGCTGTAGCATTCTAAATTCAGACAATCTAGAACGATATACCGTGCGAGATTTAGTGGTTGGAACGGTCACATATATGTAATACCGTTCTGGCAAGTTCGCTGGTGTATTGTTTCTTCCTGTATGAAGATCATGCAAGTTGACATCGTAGACCTGGAAATCTAGAGCTGTAGCCTTTCTGTGCTCATCAAAGCGTATATAAGCCCACCTTGGTTTGAAATGAAAAGGTCTAGGATATGAAAGTAGATTTGGCATATTGGTCTGTATGTCAAAACGTTCGTAGTTTCCCGCAAATATATAAACTTTAAAGTGCGATGATGTCTTGCCCCTTTTCAGCCAGGTGCGTAGAAGTATACTGCTAGCATTTTGAAGACCTGCATCAATGCGGGAGCCATCACTCATTTCTATTTAAATGGTGTGTCCAGAAATATTTGGAAAAAGACGCCTTCACCTACTTTGTTAAGAAAAAATGGTCGATAATACAACTTTTACCTCAATAGGAACATGAGTTAAATTGTTCTGGTCTTACGATCAAGTTGAAAATAAAAAGAGAATGACTATTCCGAGTGAATATTTTGAATCAAATTAAAAAAATTACATCTTGCGACGTTTTGACCTCAATCTGTCGGTCAACCTGAGGCATATTATGCCTAATACAAAATTGTTATAAAATAGTTAGCGCATTAAAAAAATTATAGTTAAAGTTATTTTTGTAAACTAGACAAAAATTACGCAAATTTTGCAAATGCTACTGAGTGGACAGTGAGGGACGAATATTACGATTCAATTTATTATACTGGGTAATGTTTTTAACTTGAAAGTTTCAAATATCACAAAAAATAGGCACTCTATGAAAAAATGTTATAAATCAAAATTTAATCACTCCCTGGGGGTGCATGTAGAAACAAGTTCGAAAAAAAATATATAAAAAAAGTCGAAAGGAGAAAAATGTGTAAGACAAATCATAATTATTTTTATCCAAAGAATCCGAATATACGCTAAAAAATAGGGGTTCTCTTTAGGATTTCCACCTTGTCCCCACTCCCACCCCCAGGGGGCGGTGTGGGAGAACCGATTTTAACATCAGCGTATGTTCTCCCCAGAGTAATTAAATTTTGATTAATAGCATTTTTTTATAGTGTGCCTATTTTTCGAGAGATTTGAAAGTTTGAAGTTAAAAAAATCAGCTGTTATATAATTTTCGAGGTTTGTTGAAGGTATTATGTTTCTTTAAAAAAGTATTCGAAAGTAATGAACTAACTGTCGGTGTAGAAAAAAAGAGAAAAAAATATAAAAAACGAGTTAACTTGAAAAAATTCAGGAATTGTGTGAAAATTTGTTGATAAGCGAATAATTTCAACAACAAAAAATTTATAAGGTAATCGAAGCATGATCAACGTTTTTAATTCATTTTGAAAAGTAAGATGATTTGAGAGACAGTTGTGTATTATACGTCTTAGCGAAAAACTAAAATCAGCCCTGGATTTGTCTCAGCATTATCTCCAAGGTAGTATTTTTTCCATTTTTTCAAAAAACTCATTTTTCAAACAATTATGTTGTTCATAATTTTTAGGAATTTAATGAGAAATGAAAAAATGTAAATAATGCGAAGAAGGCAATTTAAAAATTGTTTGTATCCCTGCTACGATTATTCCTTTATTAGACTATAGAGTAAAATATGAAAAACACGTTAGACATATGTTAGTGAGGAATTCGCCCATATACTTGAAATTTCTTTTACGTCGTTTTTTTATAATGCAAGAAAAATATTGAATGAAAATGCAAAAGTATAAAAAATGATCTGAATTTTCAAAATAAATAAAAAATGTCAATCAAGCTGTAATTTTTAGCAGATGTTTTATTACTTGCAAAAGCTTTTTTAAAGGACGGAAATGCAATGGATCGTAATATTCGTCCCAAATTGCGTTGCTCAATCAAAAAAACCCTGTAAATCGGGTATAAAATATATGGAACTCTTTAATAGTAAGCAAAAATAATGTTAAAACAGCTTAAGAATTTTATCTATGGAATAATTTTAAAAAATATAAGTTTGTTCATCATTATCATTATTGACAAGTATTAAACAGTTTAGAGATACGATAAGATACTAGTTTTATGTTAATTATGACTCAGTACAACTTGCGAAATATTTCTACCTTTTAGCATTTTTAGGAAAGTACCTAATTTGTTTAATTAAAATTTTAGTATTTTTTCGGGTCGCGCAACGTTTTGCAAATTTAATATTTCTTAGATTTCGAAATTTCTAAAATTTGCTACTCAAAAACGCAACACTTGCATTTTTTGCTGGAATTTTACGAGTTGAAACAGAAACAATATTTTGCGAAATTTCCGGTACTTTCTCTGGGGTTAGATATACAAAATAAGAGTTTTTTATAATTATTAATTTTGCCGCATCACGAACGAGTTGCAAAATTCATGTAGGATTGAGGCAAAGCTTATTTCGTGGAGCAATGGCCGCAAATTTTGCAAATTAATATTTTTAAACAAATTGCTGAGCCGATCACGTTTTGAAAAATTTATTTAACGTTTAATAAACGAAAAAGCAAAAATACAATTTTTCCGAATGCTTTCGGAATTTTTGTTATTTCATTAGCTATTTCTACTGGTCTACTTGGCTTAAGGCCATGTGACAAGTGACTAATGTGGCCAGATTTTCACCTACCGACCATCAAATCACAAGTCTGGGAACTAGAATTTGTGATCAGAAGTTTAAGAAAACTAATATTATTTGGCCTCAATGGCTTCACCTGTTTACGCACTCTTAAAATATTTTTAGAAACTGGAGAGTCAGCAGTCTTCTTTAAGGGTTCGAATCCTCCAAGACCTCGCGACAAGTGCGTGACTTTTTTACGAAAAAAATTTTTCCGTGATAACTTTTATATCAGAAACAGTTAGAAAATTTTAAAATGCATAGTTGTTTTATAGACAGATTTAATGATAATAATTAGCAGCATGAAAATCTAAGATTCTGATCAAAAATAAATAAAACGATCCCAAAAGATTGCTGAGAGGAAATTAATCGCAGAAGATTCTAATAAGGTTTACACATATCAAAAGGGTTTTCTAAATTAAATTCTGTAAAAAAAATTTTTTATTGATTTATGTTAAAGAATATTCAGTGAATTACATACAAAAAGTCTAATCATAATTCTGCTTCTCAGAAACCTGTACTTTTACATGACCCCAAAGGTTATACGTGCGGAGAGTTTAAAAAAATAATGTTATATTCGAAAACGTTTTCAAAATGCGAATATAGATGGTAAATTCATTTTTCAGAAATCCTTACTAAAACAAATGTATTTAAGAAAGTTCATTGCAAAAAACTATTTCGCTTCGCAAAATTTAAAAGCATTCCGTACAGCCCTGGCGAACCGAGTGAATGGAACGGCTACTCAATAGCGTAGCCATATAGTAGCCACATAGTAGCCCTTCCGTAGCATACTATAAGAACTCAAAAAAACAGCAAAATCAACTTTTAATTAGGTGAAATTCGGATTATACGTTAAAATTCTCATTAA
>JAAAKG020141987.1:0-10108 GCA_010014905.2 Druon quercuslanigerum
TTGAATTTCATAAATTATTATTCAACAATTCCTTTCTGGTAAATTAAAACTAAGAAATATAACTTAATAAAGAAACTAAATAGTTTTGAAAGAATTTTAATTTTATAAATTTTAAGTTTCAATGTAATTTTTCTTTTATTTTTATTTTCTAAAAATAGAAACGGTTTCAATAACTTTGAAGTCTTGAAATTTTTTTGAAATCCTTTCCAATCCTTTTTAATCTCTATGAAACCCTTGACATTTTTTTTAATCTCTTAGAGTTTTTGTAAAATCCTTGAAATATTTTGGCATTTTATTATTTGAAGATATTTGTAAAAAAATTCTAAACTATATATTCAGTTTTGGAAACTAAAAAATTTGTATTTAAAAATGTATTCGGATAGCTTTAATCCAATTTTTTTAAAACAAAAATTTTTTTGACTCTTCAATTATAATTTACTATTGAAAAGTCAAAACGACTTATTCTTGAATTTCATAAATTATTAATCAAGAAATCCTTTCTGGTAAATTAAAACTAGGAAATATAACTTAATAAACTAAATATTTTTCGAAAGAATTCCAATTTTAAGAATTTCAAGTTTTAAAGTAATTTTCATTTTATTTTTGTTTTTTAAAAATAGCAACGATCTAAATAACTTCGAAGCCTTGAAATTTTGAGAAATATTTTGCAATATTTGTAGAAATTTTCAAATATTTAAACATTCTTATTAGTTTTTTAATATTTTTAAAAATGTTCATTCTGTAATTGCGATCTACGTTTATAGATTTAATCAAAAATAATTATTGAAAGATAAAAATAATTTTTCTTAGCTAATTAAATTATAAATTAACAAATCCTTTATCACAAATATAAACTGAAAATAACTGTAAAACCTTTAAAATTGCTTTCCAGTAATATAAACTTACTGAAATTTTTTTAATTAAAAAAAGCAGTATTAGTGGTGCCCGGAACTTCTCGAAACTTCAAATGATGAAAAAAATTCTTGCTATTTACAGAAATTATTTTTCCATCAAGAAAAAATGTCTTAGACTCGGTTAAATTAAAATTTACAAAAATGTTTACTCATAATTTTTTTTCAATTTGGTCATTTTTAGTGATTTTCAAAATGTTAACAAGAAAAAAAAATCAAGTTTTGAAAATAAATGTTAACCTAGTCGAATTAAAAAGAATTCATTTTTTCTTAATTAAAAAAAAAATTTGTATTTCGTAGGACATTTTTTCATCATTTTCATTTATTTATTCTTACTTTTCACCTATAATACAGCAGGGAAATAATTTTTATAACAATTTTTGCATGCTTAGAATAATTTTCAAAAATTTCGAAAGTGTTCAAAACTTTCGGGCACTAAGAAAACTGTCTTAAAAGATTTGAAAAAAAACTCAGGAAGTTACCGGCATTAAGAGAAAAAATTTGGAAGAATACCGCATTGGAAAATTTCTAACTTTAAATTTTTAAAACTCTTTTAATTATAATGAATATTAATCCTCAAAAAAAAATTGAAAATCTCTATCGGGTAATTTTGAGAAATTCTATTTGGAAAATTTTTTAAAAATAATTTTAAAAAATCAAAAATAAATATGAATACTTTATTAAAAGTGATTAAGACCACGAATTTCAGACTTCCAGTATATTTTATATGAAAATTTACAGTTTCAATTAATTTAATGAAAACCAAGTCAGATTATCATAATTTTCCATTTTCTTACACAGAAAGCATTAAAAATCACAGCCACAAATAATCATATTAAAAAAAACTTTTCGGAAATTTTTGTTAGGAAAATCTCTGACATTTATTTGTATTTTTATATGCGTAACAAGTTGTGAAAGTCAAAAAAAAATCGGTGTGATAAATCTTTGTCTTTCGTAAATCCGGCGTGGTGTTCCCTTGTCGCTTTTAATTAAAATTGATTAAAGGAAAACACATTTAGGGTATATATTTAAGGGCTAATTTAAGGCTTAAAGCTCCCATTTTTCTTCACAGAAAATACTAAAAATCGAAAATAATTCAAAATGCGATCACTTCTCGAACAACATTTTTTTAAGAAAAATATTTGACACCTGTGTTTCTTTTTCCTATTTGGAACAAGCTGTTAAAAAAAGTCTTTGTCAGAAATATTTTTCTTTTAGAAAAATGCTTAAAATGATATCTTCTTTTCATATGTGTAAAAAGTGGTATAAAAAAAATTGGTGCGATAAAGCTTTGTTTTTTGTGAATCTGGCACAATGTTCCCCTGACGCGCTTAATGAAAATTGATTAAAGGAAAACGCATTTAAAGTATAAATTCGAGGGCTAATTTGAGGCGTCTTAAAATATTCAAATTTAATACAGAAGATAGGCAAGTCTCTCAAAACTTTCTTGCTTTCTTCTCAATTACTACCCCAACGTGATTTCCAGCGAACCGCAAACAAAAGAGAGATAAGGCCGAGTACCTTGCTAAACCGGGCGATTAAAGCAAATAATCTTAATTAGGATTCAGCCACTGACTGTCGCAACCCTTATTGGAGAAATAAATAAATCATTAGCTAGAACGCTACTCAACTCAACTAAACCCTCTTCGTAAACTTCCGGCTCGTGTCACACTTTCGAATTTGAATATTTTTTTCACAAAGCGCGCGCGCGCACGATCTCCTCATCGTGATTCTCGGATATGCGCGCACGCGTCCGACTTTAATTCTAATTCTAATTTTTTTTCGCCCGTATTTTAATTTTTTCTTTCCCTCTGCTGCATATTTTTGTGTCGCTCGTGCGGACGAGCGCGCACTCGTCCATTCCAAGCGCAGGCGCAATGCACACGACAAAATTTGAATCTCATTCGAATTTCATCGGATTTAAATTATTTTTTGTGGGGCGAGGGTTGCGCGTGCTCGATTATTATTTGCGTCGATGCAGCTGAGATTGAAAGAGAGCCAAACAATCGAACGAATGAGTCGTAACGGTGTTAAAGGTGGAATTAACATCCTAACAGGTTTTAACTGAATATTAAGTGAGGAAAGGGGTTGGCTGTCAAAAAATGATTCTCAGTTTTACAAAGAAACAAGAGTTTCTTGTATAATCGGAGAAAGACAAGACTTTTGTTGTTTCGTTTCAATCTGCATTCAAGAAAATCCATTCAATCTGAGGGGGATCGAACCTGAATCGAATTATTCAGACACAAGTCGCGCACTTCAGCGCTGTGCTAAAGGGAATATGTTTCTCAACCATTTGTAGGGTTTAACTTATTGCATGCATGTTCTATTTCATTCTCTCATTTCTCAAGGTTATATTAAATCTTTGGGTTTTAAAATAATTTTATCAATCATTTTTCCACTCCAGCTTCATGAAGAATACGAAAAGTGCAATATAGACGGAATTGGACCGTTATGGTTGGTGACTACCTCGTCAAAATTACCTACCGTAAAATGAGTTTCAACCGATACTAAATCATCTTGGTATAATTTACGGAGAAATCAAGTGAAGTTTTTGTGAGAGAATTGGCCCGTTTCGTGGCAAAATGTCCCCTGAGTTTTTTCAGGATACAAAATATATTAAGGGTTTCTCAAGTACAATTATCTATTAACAGCGAAAATGAACGATAAATAAGAAATTTTTTGTAAAATTGTACTTGAGAGACCCCTAAATATATTTTTTGTAATGCTATTAACAATCTGAATAATGTAATTTGTTTCCTCCGGTAACATTTTTAATTTTTCCTGGACTTAAAATATGTAGAATAATTTTGAATATTTCACAGAGCTTTCAATTATTTCACAAAGATTTTAAGAGATTTCAATAGATTTAAATGTTCCAACAAATTTTAATTAACTGCAAAAAATTTCAAAGACTTAACAACGATTTCACAATGATCAGAAATATTTCAAAAGATTTCAAAGATTTAAACATTTTTCAGAAGATTTCGAGCATTAAAAATAATTCACAAGATTCCACGCAAATGCCAAAAAAATTCTCAAATAATTCACTAATGTTTTAAATTATTTCAAAGATTTTAAAAAGCTTTCAACGATTTTTAATACATTAAAAAAAATTTTAGTATTTAAATATGTCAAAAAAATGTATTGATTTACAAAAATTCTCAAAGATTTCAAAATCATTTCTCAAAATATTTCATAAAGTTTTCAAAGAATTCAAAAGATTTCAAAGACTTCGCAATGATTTCACAAAGGTGAAAAAGATTGCACAAAGATGTTACAAAGATTTTACAATGCTTTAATATAATTTTACAAGGATTTTCAAAGATGTTAATGATTTCACAAGAATTTCACAAAAACATTTTAAATTCTTTAAAAATTTTACAAAGCTGTCAATGATTTCACATGAATTACTTCACAAAAATGTCAAAGATTTAAAAATGATTTATAAAAGATTTTACAAATATTTTACAACAATTTCACAAAGTTTTTAATAATTTCATGAAGATATCGAAATATTTCGAAAGATTTATATATTTACAAGAATGTTAATGATTTCAAAAAATTTCAAATATTTTACAATTATTTCGTATGGTTACACAGGTTCCAAAAGATTTTAAAGATTTCAAACATTAAAAATATTTCACAATAATCCACGTAAATGACAACAAAATTGTCAAAAATTTCATTAATATTTTTAATTATTTCAAAGATTTCAAAAACTTGGAACGATTTTTAATACATTTTAAAAGATTTAAAAATATTTAAACATGTCAAAAAATATAATAATTTACAAAAAATTTCAAAGATTTCAAAATGATTTCACCAAAATTTCTCAAAGTTTTCAAAGAATGCAAAAGATTTCAAAGACTTCACAATGATTCTCCAAAGGTATAAAAAATTTCGCAAATATGTCACAAAAGTTTCAAAGAATTTACAATGATTTTACTATAATTATACAAGGATTTCCAAAGATGTTAATATTTCACAAGTATTTCACAAAAATATTCTAAATTGTTTAGGGATTTTACAAATATTTTACAAAAATTTCAAATGTTTACAATTATTTCATATGGTTATAAAGATTTCAAACATTAAAAATATTTCACAATATTCCACGTAAATGACAAAGAACTCTCAAATATTTAACTAATGTTTCGAATTATTTCAAACATTTCAAAAAGCTTTCAACGATTATTAATACATTTTAAAGGATTTCAAAATATTTAAATATGTCAAAAAAATTTAATGATTTACAAAAAATTTCAAAGATTTCTAAATGATTTAACAAAAATTTCAAATTTTTTTTAAAGAATTCAAAACATTTCAAAGACTTCACAATGATTTCCCAAAGGTATAAAAAATTTCGCAGATGTCACAAAGATGTCACAAAAATTTCAAAGAATTTACAATGATTTTACTATAATTTCACAAGTGTTTACAAAGATGTTAATGATTTCACAAGTATTTCACAAAAATATTTTATATTTTTCTTCAAAGATTTTGCAAAGCTCTCCATGATTTCACATAGAAAAAATGTTTTTTTTTAACTACACAAAAAGTTCAAAGATTTCAAAATAATTTATAAAAGATTTTACAAATATTTTACAAAAATTTTACAAATTTTTCAAAGAGTTCACAATGATTTCCCAAAGGTATAAAAAATTTCGCAGATGTCACAAAGATGTCACAAAAATTTCAAAGAATTTACAATGATTTTACTATAATTTCACAAGGGTTTACAAAGATGTTGATGATTTTCCAAGTATTTCACAAAATAATTTTAAATTCTTCAAAGATTTTACAAAGCTCTCCATGATTACACATAGAAAAAAATTTTTTTTAACTACACAAAAAGTTCAAAGATTTCAAAATAATTTATAAAAGATTTTACAAATGTTTTACAAAAATTTCACAAAGACTGTAAAGATTTTAAGAGATTCGAAATATTTGAAATAATGTGAACAATTTCACAAAGTTTTCAATAATTTTACAAAGATTTATAAAGATTTTGAAACATATATTCAAAAGAATGTGAATTATTTCAAAAAATTCCAAATGTTTTACAATTATTTCACAAAGATTTCACAAAGAATTCAAAAAATTTCAAATATTTAAAAAGATTTAAAGATTTTATAATGACTTCACAATGATTTCACAAAGATTTCACGAAGGTTTCAAAGATTTTGCAAAGCTTTCAATGATTTATTATAAATTATATTATATTATTATTAAAATATAATATTTATTATAAATTAATGTTTCAATCATTTCAGAAAGTTTTGAAATAATTCAAATGTTTTAAAATAACGATTATTTACAGAATTTATAAAACATTAACATATTTAAGAAGAAGAAATCTATCTAGTTAAAGTTAAAAAATCTGTTTTTTATCGAATCTCTTTCAAAACGTACAATTAAACTTCAATACATTTTTTAAACAATACAATATTAGTTTCCAAACAAAAACTATTTAAAAAAATATTTATTTCGGAACCAAATTGTCAAAAAAAAATGTTTAAAGCACAAATTTGTTGCAAAAAGGGGTAATATCTGTAATATCAGAATGACTAAAATATTCAATAACAAGGAAAAAATTTAAACAAAATAAAGAAAAACTAGGTGTCTATCAGCCTTTAAGAAAAAAGTTACAATTAATAAAAAAAAATAATAATTAATCTTTTATACAGTTAATAAATGCTTTAAACAAAGATCAGTGTTCTTAAATATTTGATTAAATAGCCGTAAAAAAGTACCTTCCAATCAGGTAGTAGAAAAAACATTATTTAAACAAATAGAAACTATTTTTCCCCAGGAATTTCACAAAATTAAAAGGGATATGTGTAATGCCCTCTATTGGAAGTAATAATTCAATAGGTATGAATTTAAACCATTCTAATGATACTATTTGAAATTTTGTTCTAAACTCAAAAAATAAAATTTTGTTGCACCAAACAAACTACTTTCTTGGAAATACATAAAAATTCGGTTGAATTAAACAAATTTTGGTTTATTTAACAAAATATTTAATCAAATCAACCCAGTTTGTTTGTTGAGTCAGTCAAATCACATAGCAAAAGATGTGTTTGAAAAAACGAAAAATTTGGTTGTCTCTACTAAATATTTTGTTATCCATATAGTAACCAGATTTACTAATTGTAGTTGGAAACAACAAAAATTCTGCTGATTTAACTAAATCGTTTTCTTATTATTGAAGAATCATCTCGAAGCGATATCTTATCATTTCTTCCCTTACCCCTATAAACTTAGTAATTGATAACTAAATTTGATAGATCGATTTATTTACATACAATACCATTTTTTTCAAAATAGACTAAAAAATCTTCATCCTCAAAGAAACGAATGATGCAAAAATAACATATAAAAACACGACACGATTGAATCATATGATAAGATCAGAAACGTAATGAAATTTGTCCAAGTCGAATTACTGCCACCCACACAAGTCTCTTGACCTCCCTGTACGAAAAAAAATGACAAAAGTATCTCCTCTTCAATTGGAGAGGAAAGGGTTGGAAGGGGACAATTTTACGACTTCGACGAGACGCATTTTCAATGCCCGCTAATTCTTTGGCAGTGGTTCGACGCGTCATGCCCCTAGACAGGAAAACAACATTGCGTAGGTGACGGTCGATTTTATTGGTGCATTGATGTTGGCAAAACTGCTGCAATTTCTTTGTAACATTGCCAATGTCAGAGGTAGAGTCGAGTAGGTAGGAATAAAATAAAAATTTATTTACATTTTACACCTTTCTATCAACTAAAGTTTATTCTGGTACCTGCAGAGCACGATCTCTTCGAATATCAACGCATGAAAACGCTATGAGGGCTGCTGTCAAACATAAAAGTGTTGACTTCTTGTTTTCTTCTTTCCTGGAATATTCATAAACAAGAAGCTTAGGATAACTAATTTTACTTGTGTCTTTTAAAAATAGGAGTAGGGGGAAACCAGTTCGAGTTAAAAAAGCTTATGATGAACAAGTGGAGAAAAAACATTGTGTATGAATTCATGGAACAATATAATGCAAAACGGTTATACAAAAATATTTTCTTGTATATGAAGCGATTATTTACGAACTATGATAGACAAAATAAATTACGAATTATTTTTGTTTGGTTATGTTAATGACAGACGTTAAGTCCTTGTAATAATAATTATTAATGAACAAGTGGAGAAAGTATCACATACGAAATTAAAGCTGAATCATTCATTTTAAAGATAACAATGTTGTTACGTGAATTATGTTACACTCGGAAAAATGTTTGTTCGAAACAAACAAGTTCTTTTTTTGATATAGGGTCAAACCAATATTTGAGTGTTTGAAACAAATATTTGTTTGATTTCAACAAAACTTATTTGATTCGAACACACCTGTGCCGAATTAAAAACAAATTTTATTTCAATCAAACTAATTCTAGCTTTGATATTTTATTAAGATGGTAGTATTCTGGTTCAAAGTTAGCATTACAATTTGAAGCCTTTAGCTGCCGAAAGACATTGTTGAATTCATGAAACAGTGATTTAAAAATGTTATTCAAAAATATTTATTTAGTTATACAGTGATTATTTATTAACTATGACGAGCCAAAAACCACGAATAATTTTACTCTAATTAACATTTATTGACTTGCTTATTTATTAAAAATTATTTTCTTAAGTCGCACTTTTTTCTTTGCCCAACAGTGATTTTTGGAACATACTTATCTCCTTTTCCTTTTCATATTGAAAAATTTCAAATTTAATTATTTAAAAAAAAAGATAAATTTTCAATTCTCAGGAAGAATTTTCTATCCAAATAGACACATCTTGTACAAAACAGTTGATTTTTCTAACAAAGAAGATGACTTTATAACAGAATACTTGAATTTTCAAACGAATAATTAAATTTTCAACCAAAAATTTAGGTTTTTAACCAATCAGATGCATTTACAACCAAAGAGTTCAACTTTAGAAGAATTTTCTGCAAAGCAGTTGAACTTTTAATGAAATAGCGAAATTTTCAGCCTACGAATTATAAACCAAATTTTAGAATTTTTATTTAAAAAATATTAGGCTTAAAAAAAGTTGAATTTTCTAGCTAATAGTCAAATTTTCAAGTCAAAAAGACGAACCAAAAGTTTATTATTTAAAAAAATCAAATTTTTGAACAAACAAATGAATTTTTGACAAAAAATTTAATTGTTATTCTAAAAAGTTGAATTCTAAAAAAATGTATTAGTTGATATTTTTATAACAAAATATGAAATTTCTACTAAAATGCATGATTTTGAAAAAATTGAATTTTTAACCAAGAAGATTCATTTATTACCGAACAAAATGAATTCTTAACAACATAATTAAATTTTCAAACAAATAGTTGATTTTACAACTTAAAAAATACATTTTCAATAAAAAAAGTTAATTACAATCATTATTTAAATTTCAAGCCACACAAAAATTTTTCTGTAAAAACGTGAATGATTCAAACTGAAAATATGTAAATACAAAAAAAAATCACTTTTAACCGAAAACTTAAATTTTTAACCAATCAGATGCATTTACAACCAAAGAGTTCAACTTTAGAAGAATTTTCTGCAAAATAGTTGAACTTTTAATAAAATAGCTAAATTTTCAACAGACAAATGATCAACCAAATTTTCGAATTTTTATTTAAAAAAATATTAAGCTTCAACCAAAAATAGCTGAATTTTCAAGCTAATAGTTAAATTTTCAAATCGAAAAGACGAACCAAAAAGTTTATTAGTAAAAAAAAATCAAATTTTTGAACAAAACAATTGAATTTTTAAAAAAAAAGTTTAACTTTCATTCTAAAAAGTTGTATTTAAAAAAAAATGTAATAGTTGATATTTTCATAACAAAATATGAAATTTCTACTAGAATAAATGAATTTGAAAAAATTGAATTTTTAACCAAGAAGATTAATTTTGCACCGAAAAAAAATGAATTCTTAACAACATACATATATTTTCAATAAAAAAAGTTAATTAAAATCATTATTTAAATTTCAAAAAAAAAAAAAAAATTTCTGTAAAAAATATAAATGTTACAAACTGAAAATATGTAAATACAAAAAAAAGGTAATTTTTACCCAAAAATTTAGATTTTTAACCAATCAGATGTATTTACAACCAGAGAGTTCAACTTTAGAAGAATTTTCTGCAAAATAGTTGAACTTTTA
>JAAAKG020141988.1:0-11722 GCA_010014905.2 Druon quercuslanigerum
TAATGATTAAATTGAATAATAAGGATGCATTTATTTTTCACGTTTTTTCACATTTTTAATTTAATTTAGTTTATTAAAGGCTGACGCCTTAATACATTCTTTTAATACAGGTAACTGCAGTTAAACGAAACTGTAGTTAGAAAATAACTATAAAATTATGTACAATATATAAAAACGTTCTATGTACGAAATTTATAAAATGTGTTCAATTCAGTTAATGTCAATCCTGAACCAAATTTCAAACTTTGTCGCCTTTATTGGTATCCCAAGTAAAGTGGTGCCAGAACGCGGATATTTCTGGCATGCTTAGTAGTTATTTCTGTGCATTTTTAGGTTATGTGAAGCCATGTGTCAATTTAAAATACACAGGAATCACTATTGCGCATGCCAGAGATATCTGCGTTCTGACACCACTGCTCAAGTATCTGTATGTTAAGTTATGTTAGTTCTGTCCCTGTTTCTTGACTCAGTTTATTTGATATTAAAACAGTTTTGAAATGAAAAAAAAAGTAAAGTGCAGTTCTTATAATTATAAGGTTATAAGGGTATTGAAAACAACAAATTCATTTTTCAAATCAAAATTAAAATTTATTTAAATCTGCAATTAATTTAACACAAAAATATTTAACGTAATCAAGAGTTTAATTTCATTCAAACAAAATATATATTTAAATCAAAAAATTCGTTTGAATCAAACAAATGTATGTTTGACTGTATAACAAAAAAAGAATATGTTGGATTCAAACATAATATATTTGATTCAAAGAGATCTTTTTCTCAGTGTAAAGGAAGGACCCATCTCAATTTAGATTATAAATGGCTTACCATAGAATTAAGTCATCTTGTGTCCTTGTGTGCATTATTTCGTAATTTTTTTCCATACTACACATGACTAGAAATTTAAAATATAAGGATGATTGTCAAATTACAGGCAAACTTAAAGTCCCAGTAATATAACATTAAAGTATGAACTCTTACTTATTTTTATTTTGATTTAATAAATACTGATTATGTGGGTATGTTTTAAGTTAATAATTAAGGCAATAATTAAGTAGGTATTCTTATTATTATAAATTTAAAAAATTTTAAGCTCTACTGAAAGTATCCTCGAGAAAATCTGCGAAGATTTTGAGACTGCTCGAGGAAAACTATGCAAGTGAGTCAGATAATCCTCACGGTTTTCCCCGTCTAAAAAATAACTGGGAAACTATTCGAGGCCAGAATTCCCTTCTTAATGTTAAAATTTATTTTCTAATTTGCATGCGTTACAGCTTTTATACTTTTTGAAAGCACGCGCTCTTTTTCAACAAACTCCTAACCTTAAATCAGCTTTCCATATTTAATGTACCAATTTAGTTATTATTTCTTATTTTTAGAAATTCCTCTTTTGGATTAAAAATTTTTAAATGTGATTCAATAAACTTTGGTTGTTAAATATGAAATTCAGGATCTTTTGTTTATTTGATTCACACAATCGTTCCGTTGTTATCCAAAAGATTTAATCACGCAATCTTAATCCGTGAGGTTCAAGTAATCTTGCGTATGTTTCGCATAATCAATAAATCTTGATTGATTCTGTTTCCGGATTACTTGTTTTGATAAGAATCAGCGAGATGCAAACGCAAACGGATTATATTTTTATGTTTTTTTTTTTTTGTTTAACGAAGCTGCGAACTCTCGAACGTTGACTGTCATCTTGAATTGGAGCATACGTGATCGTATCAAGTCCATGCGTCCGTGACTTTCAAGATACTTTTGATAAAATATTTTTGTTGAATAAATCAGATCTTTTGATTAAATTTAGTCAAATGTTCTCTTAAATTATTTAGTATATCCTACTAAAAAATTTAATTGGATCAATGAAATATTTTCTAAAATCAACAAAACAATGCAACCAAAAACTTTGATTCACTAAAGCAAAAATATTTGGTCAACTGAACTAAAATTTGACACGTTATAAAATATGAGTATATTTATTATAATAGTTAACGCTCCCGAGCATTCTATAAAATTATATCATAAAACGTCCAAATATCAAAATTGACAATAATGTACATAATTTAATATACGAAGCTAACCGAACATAATTTTTTATACAACCAGAATTTGTTTCTTTATATGAAGATACCTGAAAAAACAAGTTACTTTTCCTTTTTCGGTTGCCAAACATTATTTAATAAAAATAAAAAAATAAAAATAAATTTCATAAATAAAAAAATGTTCAATTTAACTATTGAATATTTATCTAAAAAATCAATGCACAAAATGCATCAAAACTCTTATAAATTAAAATTAATTACAATTTAAATAAATATATTTTTAATTCATCAATTTAACAAACAATGTTATCAGGTTCTATTTGAACTCAGTGTTCGTTTTTCTTGTCTAAAACAGCTCTTATTTAAATATGCTCATGTTAGGAAAAATAAAATATTATTACTTATTATTGATAAAAATTATCGTTCAAAAATGAACTGAAATTTACTACCCGGTCCGATATTAGAGATTTTGCAGCAGTCCAACGAATTACAAAAAAATTAATTAATGAATTGCAAAGAATTATCCCTAAAAAATATAAGGATTTCGAAAGGCTGATATGAATTAAAGTTCAAAAACGCATTCAATTTAAAATGAATTAAAACTTGATCAATGCACAAACTTTTTCAAATTTTTCATTTTAGTTGAGTTTCGAAACTGTTTAATCATTAAGACTTCAAACACACATAACATTATTTAATCATATTTATGATTATAATTGCTTTCAATACTTCGTTTATTTAAATTATAATTCAAACATAGATACTATTTCAAATCACATAAATTGCACTTTTTGTTCAATATTGAGTTGAAATTCAAAATTATCTTGAAAATACTTGAAATTAAAAACTGTTCAATTTCCAGTGTTTTCATTTAAAATTCTTCACTAATATAAACTTGCATAATTTGTAATTATATATCTAAGAGAAAATTTACCTGTCACTTAAAGTTACGTAACGTATCAACGTACTACAGAAGTTTATTAGTAAGCATTCATTATTTAATAGTAAATATGAAATACTCAATTATTCTTTGTTGCCGTTTAGTGAAAAGATTAATCATTTTATCATGAGAAATAAAATTAAAGTACCATGCTGTGAATTTTCCTCAAAAGAAACCTGACAATAATGCAAGAATAATGTAATTAAATAACATTTCATATGTGTCTGCTTGGAAAATATTTTTTGTTTCGCGAGCTATTGTTAAAACAATTGATAAATTTCAATTCGATTCGGCTAAATATTGATGATTCTGAATAAAATTTACAAAAACGTATTTTTTCTTATGGGAAATACGTGTTCAACTTCGTGGGAATTGCACCAACTCTAAATTTAATTTTTTTTTAACAAAAAAATTGACTTATTTTTGTGTGGATTTGAAAAAATTTCCGAGCGATATGCAGAAAAATTTTAAAAAATCCAATGCATTTTTGGACCATCCTAAGCTTTTTAACCACTCTAAGATTTTTAATTATTTTGAGGAATTAGATCAGATTTAAGGATTTTATTGAATCTCCAAGGATTTCAAGGGACTACAAATATTTCTAGGGATTTAATTATTTGAGAGAATTTCAAGAATTAAGTTGAATTGAATTTATATTTAAGGATCTCCGAATGATTTATACTTTTTTTTATGTGTGTTAATTAAAATTAAATTAAATTTTAAGAGAATTAAGAACAAATGCAACATGTTTTAGGGAAATTCAAGGTTTTTAAAGAATTTTCACAATATTTTAGGATTTTAATAAATTTGAAATGATTTCAAGGTATTTCAAATATTTTTGGATATTTAAATCGCTTTTCTAGAGACCTTTGATGAATGCGTTTAATTTAATTTATATTCAAAGGAGTAAAGAATTTCCTAAAGATCATGACGATTTCAGCAGATTTCATAGGACTTCAAGAGACTTCGAGAATATTAAATATTACAGAGGAACTTGCAGTGAAGATTCATTGTGATTCAATGAAAATTTTTATTGATTTGATTCAGTGAACCATATTTCTCACTGATTTAAATTTAGAGAGATTGGGATGAGTTTAAGCGATTTCTTCTCCTTCATAGCTTATTTTTATTAAAAAAAGTTGATAAACTCAGTCAGTTCAAATTGAATCAATGCTCATTTTTACTTGACTTTAGAAGTTATTCAACCTTAAAGACTTGGAAACCAAGAATATGTAATGAAATTCACGATTTCAAATTTGTCACTATTTTATTCAATTAGATTATAACTGAACCATAAAGACTGTATTTTAAAACATTTAAAGTAATTTCAAATTTACTTTAAAGTACTTCAAACTCAAAGCTGTTCAATTTCCAATGGTCTGTTTAAAAAATTCTTTAATAATATAAACTTCCCGTGTAGAAATTTGGCTATGGTCCAGACCGGGCCCAGACTAGGCCAAATCTGTCCTGGGTCAAAGCAGTCCTGGGCCCGATCACTGATGAAACACACGGCCCGATCAGAGCCAGATCTGGCGCCCGATAAGTACCCGACCTGGCCCCGACCAAATTCCCGTTTAAAGCTATTTTTAAAATGTATAATTTTTTATAATTTTGCTCATAATAATAATTTGATAACATGAAAATGAATAAACTGAACTATATATTTTTATTTAGGTGGGAAATATTAGCACAAATATGGATAAACACTCAATAAATTTTTTATTCTTTTGGACTTCGTTCTTTAAAATGTCCATCCCAATCCTTGACATTGTCAATTATTGTGCAGACGTGCGTCAAAGCTTCTTTCGCCATCACACTGTACTTTGTAGACACAACCTCAAAAATAATTTATTATAAAATATTAGTCAGTATATAAAGTTAATATAATGTTCAGTTAAGTTTCAATTATATAAAATATTAAATTTGTACCTAACAAGTACTAATCAAGTTTAAAGATTTTTGAAGTGCATTGTCTCTGAGAAATTAAGAGTACTCTTCTGTAAATTAAAAAAAGAAATTAAATGTGCAATTAAATGTAAAAAAAAAAATAGATATAGAAAATTGGAAGAAATTATTGTAATAAGAAACTTACCAAACGATGACAGCATTCATCATTTATTTGTAGCTTTTCATTAAGTTTTTTAAAATCGTTAAGATTGTTCAACGGAAATTTGATGTTGAATTCTTATTTGAAACTGTTTTCCCAGTGTAGCTACAACTGCTATCAATTTCAATCATAATTTTTATCGCCTTTTGATTTTTAGCTATTTCTAGTACTTCCGTTCGTAACAATTTGATTTCCTTCAAACTTTCATGAAGTCCTGAATTAAAAGAAAACATAAGCATAATTGTATAAGAGTAAAAAAATAGTACACGTTTGATTAATTTTACTACAATAAAAAGTTATCATCGGCATAAAGATATAAAATAAAATTTTCAAGTGGTGCTGCTTTCTAAAACATTGATTCATTAATGTTCAATTGTTTAAACGAATGGGATTTTTAAAATAATTTTTTATTGAAAATTCGTTTTTTCCCTCAAAATTGTTACTATTGGTCTAGTGAAATATTACTTAACATTATTTTATAAATTTCCAAATATTTAAACGAATGAAATTTGTTTCAATAATGTCGTTTTATTTTTTTTTTAAATAAAAATTATTACTGTGGGTCTAGTGGCATATTTATCAACATTGGTTCATTCATTTTTAATTATATAAACAAATCATTAGTTGAAAATAAATAATAATTCATTTTTTCAACCATTGAAAAATATTTGAAAATAACCCACCAGTTCAACTAGACCAATAATAATAATTAAAATTTTTTTCTTTGAAATCATGTTAATCAAACAATGTTGATAAATATTCCCCTAAGGGAATATTAATAATTTTTTTTTTAAATTATTTTTAAAAATTCCCTTTAATTAAACAATTCAAAATTAATAAACTAATGTTAATAAAGATTGCACTAGACCAATAGTAATAATTTTTAAGGAAAAAAAAAGAATTTTCGAAAAACATGATTTGAACAAATTTCATTTATTTAAAAATTTCAAAATTAATAAACCAAAGTTAATTAATATTTCACTAGGCTAATATTAATAATTTTTAAGGAAATAACGAATTTAAAAAAAAAATTTGTAACAAATTCCATTTGTTTAAATAATTGAAAATTAATTCACCAATGAAAAGAAGTATTCCGCTAGATCAATATTAATAATTTCAAGCAAAAAAAGACCAGAATACAGTGTTTAAAAGGTCGATTTCATGAAGATTTGACATTTTTGGTTTTGGTTGGATACTTCTCTACTGACCCCCATACTTTCTCGCCACATTTTTTCAACCCCTAAAAAATTATTCTAAAAACCCAAAACAGTGATTTTTGCCCATGCATTTTACATGGAAAACTTTAAGTCAAAACCGGCCCCTGTTAAAATAAACAAAAAAAAAATAGGAAATTCCTTTTTTTGGATTTTGAATAAAATGGGGGAATTGTTGCCCTCTGGCATGTAAAAAAAAATTTTATGCATTTTTGGACCACCCTAATGTATGATTACAATTACTGCATAAGAGTCTTGGATCAAAGTTCTAATCTCAAAATTCGGTTTCTTCATTTCACTTTTTAGATAGAAATATGCGTATCGAGCAAACAAATTTATAATTTTATCATTTTTTCTTTAAATACAAATTGCGTTTCGAGGTTAGATTAGAAATCTAAAATTTTAAGGAAAAGACGTTTAAACTAAAAAAAATTGCCCTATAGATACGTTTCTATTTCTGAAAGAAGTAATATTCAAATGATGAAATCGAAATTTTAGGTTAAAATTTCGGTTTGAACCGCTTAATCACTCTGTATAAAAAATATTTAGCGAATTATCTACTATGGTTAAATCTAATATATGTGTAATAATTTGTGCTACTTTCATTTATACTTTGCTTTCTCGCAGGCAGAAATGAATGCGCTTCCACCAGTAATAATAAAATAAAAAGATTTAATTGTGCGATAAGAGTTTATAAGAAATTCTTACCTAAATCGACGGGAACATTTGGAACTTGACTAGCATCTGAATCCTCATGTGTAGAATTTAAATTCTCATGACCCATCTCTTTATCGCCATTTTCGATTTCATAAAAATGTCGATATTCTGAAATTTCTGGATCTTGCATTTCGGGTGGCATTTCACTTTCTCTTTCATCACTCGCATCACTTTTCACCTAATTTTCAATATTTAATCAATAACATGAGCTGAATTGTATTTAAAAATTTTATTAGTATAACTGTATTGCAAACGCAAAATATTTTAAAGTATACAATTTACAATAATTTTTAAAATGAATTTCAATTTTGAGGTTGGCTTTCAGTTCAAGATAAATATTCAATACGATTTATTAATTTATACTTACCCTCGATCACATCATGAAAATTGTTTAAAGCATTAACATTCGATGCTTTCCAACTCATGGTGTACCAGGCTTTGGCATATTATTTATTGTATTATGCACTTAACTCAGATTATAACCATGAGTTTTATCAAAAATAATACACTTCATTTCACAGTAAGGCAATTTCCCTAAATTGCAAATAGGTGGCGTTGCAATACCTGAACCGGTCTGGCTTGGGTCTGGGCCATGGAATCATCCCGATCTGGGCCCGAAGATATTACACCGATCAGGGACAGATCGGTAATCAGGATAAGATATGGCGATTTCAACACGGTTTACATCATTTGTTTTCATACATCCATAGAAACTTTGCCTGACATCGAGAGTTACGCAACGTATTATATTTCCGCAAAACTTGATTGGCAGGCACCAATTATGAAATTTAAATATGAACAACTAAATTATTCTTTTATAACATAAAAGAAGGTGTTTTAGGTTTTAATCATGTGTAAAACTAAGAATGTTGCTGATTTTTCATGAACATTGGAGTTCACAAAATGTCGGGAACATTTGTAGTTTTTAAAACGCTTAAAAGCTGAAACACTTTCTTTTTTATCATAACGAATCGCAGTGAAAGAATTAAATCGATTATAAATTATTATTTCCTGCTCCCCGTATGAAAAAGAAGCAGTGGTATAAGTATTGTATCTAAAATACTTTTCCGCAAAAAAGTATTGGATCCAATCCTTACCGCAATCCTTCTTTTTATTGAGAGTCTTCAGAAAAAAATGTTTAATGATTTTAACACAAGAAATATAATTGAAGTACCATGTTGTAAATTTTCCTCAGTAGAGTCTTGGGAATAGTGCAAAACAGTGTAATTAGATAACATTCCATATGTGTCCGCTTGCGCACATGCAATTGTGTAACACTTCTAATCCAATCGCCGAAGTTAAGCATAGGACTTGGCTCGGTTATGTTTCGACAGTGACCTGCTTTCTTTACTAAAAATTTTTTATTTTGGAGACATAGTGATATAGTGACTTAAAATCAACAGATTTTTAGGAAAAAGGGTTAAATTGACTATTAAACATTGATAATTAAAAAGCTTTTAAAAACTCTGGTTAAAGTATATCGAGTTTAATCACATAAACGTACAAGAAATTCTTAATATTTTATCCGGAATTATAGTGACTAGACAATTTTCATGAGCTTATCTTTTTCACAAATTATTCAATTTAATTAATCTGGTAAAATTTCATAACCTCGCCCCAATACTAACTTTTCCCAACCCTCATAGAAATATTCATTTTTATATCATAGTGATAATACAGATCTTGAGTTTGAAAACATTTCTATTAGAAACCTTCACCTTATGATGAAATTTTATTGAATATTAGCAATTTGTAATTGTAGTGCTAATGTGATTTATTATTTGTAGTGATCGAAGCCCACCAAATACTTTGGTTTCTGAAAAAATAAATTCCCTATTTCTTTATTTGTTTTAAATCGGTTAACATGAATCTGTACGCCTAGGCTTTCGAAATTAACGTGGGTTTTCAAATGGTAAAGCTCAGTTTTCGTAAACCAAATTTCTAAGAATATTAAAATTAATTTTCAATTTTTCAAAGGAGTATTATTTTTGTAAACAATTTGTTTCGCTTAAAAACCATGGGGAGTTATTTGTTGATTTAAGGATGCAGTCAATGAGTTGGAAAAATAATATTTCGTTTTTAACATATTTGGTAATGATTTACATAATTTTTATTTGTCTAAGGAACTTTTTTGCTGTAAATCTTGGAAAGTTATTTGTTTCTTTAATTAGTAATACAATTAACGATTTATTAAAATTTCATTGTTTTGTTTATGATATTTGGCAATCAAAGAAACAATTTTCATTTCTTAAAAGTTTATTTTCATATTTGTTCATTGATTTAAATAAGAAATTATTATTTCAGATAAATTTGTGCTATTAATGAATGATTATTTGATTATTTAATATTAAAAAATACATTTGTATCATTTATTCATATGAAAAAGATATTAAGCAATTGTTTATTTTTGTATTTTAAATAATAATTTGTTTTTACATGTTCAAGATTTTTCCATAATAAGTAATTGTGTCCTTTTTATTACTTAACATTATATGATATGTACAAAGTTTAAAGAATATAAAAATGTATAATAAAGTATTTTTAAAATTAATCAATCTTTGAGGAAGCCCTGGCTTTGATAATGACAAAACAAAATGTTGTTTAGATGAGTTTACAAGTTTTTATATTGTTTTGTATTCCTAAAGTAGGAAGTGTATTTGAAAATCATCTCTATGTAAGAAATTTTATACAGACAATTTCAAATGAAAAGAAAAATTCATGGATGTATAAAACATCCGATGAATACATTATAACTCATGCATTTCCTTAATATCCTCATAGAGGTATTTTAAATAAAGTGGATTCACATGCTCACAAACTTGATGTCACCCAAGTAATAATATTTTTATTTGTCCATTATTTTTTAAAGAAATAAGTTATTTATACTTTTAATTGCCATGCTTTCTTATTGCTTAGAGCTTACAGGTCTACAAATAATAAAAAAAATACATATTCTGATTACTTAAATGTCGAACAGATAGTACTTCTTGGGCTATTAAGCATTACGAAAAGTATGCGAGATCTTTTTTGAACACTCCATTTTTTGGGGGAAGGAAATTAAAAGCTTTTGAAAAAAGTCACAAAAAATTGAAGATGGTTTGGTTTAGGCTAGATAGTTCCTTATTTTTAAAGATCTCAAATACTGGGTTTTCACCCACTAGTTTCGCGAGGTTACTGATGATGAGGAGAAGATGCGCTGCAGTTGGTAGCCAAACTGGATAATATTTAGAGATCTTATATCATTGAATTTCCTCGTATATTTTATATTGATAAAATGACGCAAAACTTTTTGAGATAAATTTTTCCAGTTTTCTGAACTATAAGGCTCAACTAGGAATTGGCGGCCTTTGAAAGGGTACAAAAGTGGCTTAGCTATTGTATAACCATTTCTAATAAATATTTCACACAATTAAACAACCACAACTTAAATTAACCAGATCCTTCAAATATTACAAGAGCGAATGAGCTTTTAAATTTTGGTGTAATATACGCAAAATATTTGTATACTATATTGTGTTATTTTATTCTACCGCTTCAAGGCGTAAATCATAGAATGCAATGTTTTCTTTATATTAGAATATTTTTTTAATGAGAATTAATTATTATATTTTAGTCGATACGTAATTTTTTCTATTTGTTATCAAAGATAATTCAATTTAATCATAAAATAAAAAGGTTCATTATATTAAAAAAATATGTAACAGCGGTTAACTCAACTGTACATAAAAACGATGTCAACAAAGCAATAAGATTTTTATTCTTGATTTTTTTCTATCGGAGAAAAAGTCAGTAAAACCTTCAGAGATCTACTTCTTTTTTATTTCCTTAACTAATAATATGTATAAACTATAAGCACGAAGCACATCACTAAACAGTAAAAAGTCAAATCATATACTCAGAAAACAGATTTTTTAATTCAGAGAAATTTCTTTGGTTCAAAGAAATAGTTTATTGATCATCATGCAAAAATTAAATCGATAAAATAGTTTTTTTGTCCAAAAGCCAATTTTTCTTAAACTCAAAATTAATTCTTTTATTTTGTACATTTTTGGTAAGATGAAAACATTGTGTTAAGGTAGATCGCGCGAATTTAACTAAACTTTTAGTATTTGAAGGTGCATATAGTTAATTGAAAATAGTGCTTTCTTCATGCTTCCCCATAGGTTGTTTTTAAATTTATTTTAATATTGCAGAAAAAGGCTGACTTGAAAGGAAAATGTTCTTAATAGCTCTATAATGGTTATTCTGGACCGGTAATGAATTAATGGTATTCGCTTGACGAATATTGCAGTTTATTTGAAATTATTTATTGTGTTCCATTCCTAACGTTTTTCTGTATTTGTAATCCGCATTGACATGAAGATATTCAAGTGAAAACAGTATGTTAGGGCGTATCGGATAATTAAATATTTTGCTTTCGTATTTGGTTAGGGGCAAAATGTTTCCGGCAGGTGCTAAAATATATCCCGAAAAAGATAAGTCCTAAAAAAATGTCTTTATTTCGCGCACGGTCATTATATTTCAAAATATGAAATAATAGATTTCTTCCAAATGTTCAAAAATCGTTATTTCTGATCCAGATGCGTGGTAGAAAATAAATATAGTATACACATATACACAGAGAGAACTTCCTGGTTATAGTAACCTGACGAACACAGTGAAATTTGTCTTTTACTACAATTTTCAGGTTAAACGAGAATTCGAA
>JAAAKG020141989.1:0-11721 GCA_010014905.2 Druon quercuslanigerum
TCAGGTTCAAAAAAATATTCAATGAACTGAAAAAGTGAGTCGGTAATATAGGTATTTCGCTGTGTCACATGCCCTTATGGCTGAAATTTAAACTATACTTAGTTTAAAGGTGGAAATATTTGGCTAAAAATCAATTTTTTATTGGTATTTACTCATTTTGTTTACTATACATACTTTTTTGTGAAAAATTTAACTGTTTTGTTAAAGATTCCCTTTTTATTCAAAATAATGTTTAACTGGAATATTAACTATTTCATGAATTGTTGAAAACTTATCTTCTTTAGCTGCATATTCAACTATTTGTTTAAAGAATCCTGTATTTTGTTGCAAATTGGCATAATTGCTGACCTTTTTGGTTGAAACTTTCTTAAATTCAATTATTTGTTAAAAGCCATGTGACGAGAGGGTCACATGACCAAACCTAATCCGGAATTCATCTTTCCCAACTTACGTCTAAACGAAATGAGGTATCGCTCTGAAAGTTTCGCAAACGAAAGAGGAGGCGACAAAGTGCAAGTGTCTGCTTTGTTCAGGTAGAAATTTTGAAAAAAAAAGATATTTTCGATGACTGGAAAAATGGAGGCTATATTGGTACTTTTCTTTCCCAACTTACGTCCACACAAAATGAGATATCGTTTTGAAAATTTGGCACGATAATTCGAGGGCACGCAGGAATGTGTCTCTAATTCTCAGTAATTAGAATAGTGAAAAAAGTTTTTTTTATTAATAATTTGGAGAAGTGCCGTGCTGTAGAACACTGGAAGGAATTTTTAGTGTTCTCAAAAGGGCTCGTCTGGAGGTTTATATTTATCATAGTGGGGTAACACAAAAAAAATCGCTCACGAATATTATGCACAAATAATAAAAAATCAAATGTGTACACTTGAATTGCAAATAAAAGAATTTTGTCTGACATACGTATCAGCTATTTCAGAGCAGCACTAGCTCAGCGAGTAGATAACTTCTAACTTCTACAGGTCTGTGGGTAATACAGACTGCATAATTACCGACAGAGAAAGATAGAAATCAAACTTCTGCCGTGAAGCCTAAATGCGTCTGTCAATATTTCGTATTTCCATGAATAAACTTTTTGCTTCCCCTAACTTCCCTTAGCACAAACGGTCCTTTAATATTTATTAATATAATTTCCGAAAACTTGTTCTGCTTTATTTAAAATTTTATTCTTAAATATGTGTGAAAAAATATCGATCTCAGGACTGCCTTGCTCAGCTGTTACACTCGTTACATGGCCTTAAATTTGTAAGTATTTTGTTAAAAATTAAATATTTAGTAATTATTGAATCTGCTTGGTATTTAAAATAATTTTTTTTCACTGAAAATTTAACTATGTATTCTAGTTTATGTTAAAAAATTATTTCCTTTGTTGATAATTAAACTATTTTGTTAGACATTCGTTTTTTTTTTAAATTTATATATTATATATTTATATTCAAAATTTATTTTAATAACTGATAATTTAACCTTTATATTTTTGAATTAAAAATTATCTATTTTAGTTGAAAATTTATGTATTTTGATATTTGATACTTCTGAAATGCGCGAAATATCACTAAACAAAATCCAACTTTGTAATTTCGTATGGCACTTACCCTAATCGACCCCAAATTTAATCAAAACAAAAACTTTCAATTCTCGATTTTAACAGTAGAAACTTTTGTTTTATTTTGTTTTAGTAGAATAAGGTTGACCATAAAATCTACTTTTCATTCAGTATAAAAGTAACTGTGCAATATTTTATTAAAAAATAAAAAATGCCTGCTCATGGTCCAAGGCCTTCAAACGCTAAAAACAGTTTATTATTCTTTTTTGTGTAAAAACGACAAATGAATTGCTCAAATCAATAAATAGAAGAACAAGATCATGGTGTGTAGGTATTACTGAAAATAATTTTACCCTAATTTTATTAAAAATAATAACCCTAGATGTAAAAAAGCACACTCTACAAGGGCCTTTAACCAACCTTTTTTTTAAATTAAATACTGTAGTTTTGCGTAAGGTTAGTTACTATTTAAAAAGAATGAAATGAGTCTGGAACATGTTAGAAAGTAATATCACCTGATACCAAATTTAAAAAAACATTTTCTTTATCCAATTTTGTTGATTTTATTTTTAAACATAAGAAACACGTATCTTCATACTTTTAGAAAGTTATATTCGTTTTTTTATATTAGTCGAAACTCTTGAAACACATACGTTCATAAATGAATATTCATCACGAATTAGTAATAAAAAACTCTGTATTTAACAGAAACCTTTGAAAATTAAACGGGCAAGAGAATAGTTTATAATACTTTTTATAATACGGCTCAGGCTTATTTTATGACATCCTTATAAAACAGTTACTCACTTTACGCAAAAAAAGGTATTTTACCATTTCTGTTCAAGGGTTATTGTAGAACGCAGAACCGAACTTCAAACTGTCTTTAAACGATTTAAGGAATTATTAAATACTAATATAACGTTTAGGAAGTCATTCTAGAACTGTTCTTGTAAGACATTGTGTGAAGAATTGTAAAGAATTGTGAAAGAAGCAAAATATTTGCCTACAGTGTAGTTTAATAAAGTTTGAGGATAGTTTTCTATGAATACCACCCATTTTTTCATTTTTTAAAGCCATTGCATTCTGAATAAAGTTAGGGTATAAGTATTTGCATTGATGTCTCAAATGAATTGTTTTCAATTCTTTTCATTATTATCTTATACTATTCATCATAATTATATTATTAATTGATTATAATTTTTTCTATTACTATATTATCACTTAAAAGAAAGAATATACGAGAATGAGACAGACAATACAAATTTAATTTTGTGGGTCTGCCTATACAATTGGTACGTTGGCAAACTTGAGCGCGCCTACGGCGCGCGATTGTTGCTTCTCTCGCTTTAATGAGCATATTCTCATCATGTATCTCATGCTTCACACTTGATTTCTTCGAAAATGCTAACTTTTCTATACATTATGTTCAACTCTATTATATCAAATGTATATTGTATATTGTATTTATTTCCGTACCTTGGGCTTACAGTGCTTATTTAGAGATTGAGAAATAATGTACAAGTCTCCTTTTTAAATTTTTTTTTATTATTCCTTAACAAAAGTATTTTCACTATATAATTTTTATCATTAAAAAAATAAGCATTCTATTAAAATAAAAATTATCGAATATCGGTCCTGGTCAACCTTTGTTCGCACCATTTCTTCGCAGATAATGTATTTTAGAAGATATCTGGTCGTTTCTCAATTTTGCCACAGGTCATGTTTCATTTTTTAAAGTGCGCAATTTAAAAAGATTCAATAGTGAATTTGGTCCAAGCAGTGTTTTGAAACAAATGACACCCGTTCGTGCATTCTTCCATATATTAGTATTATCAAAATAATGTCCAGAATATCCTTAGGGTTTCCTATATTTTCTGCATCTAGTGGCAAACTGTGACGTGTGGGAGAAATTCAGGGACTATATTCGGATTCAGCGGCTCAAAACCCATAACGCAGCCAACATTTTTTTGTGGGCCTATGTAA
This sequence comes from Druon quercuslanigerum, assembly GCA_010014905.2. Classification (NCBI taxonomy): domain Eukaryota; kingdom Metazoa; phylum Arthropoda; class Insecta; order Hymenoptera; family Cynipidae; genus Druon; species Druon quercuslanigerum. Next base: position 3,545 of record JAAAKG020141989.1, read on the forward strand.
TTATCATATCATGCAGCATCAATTGGGATTGTGAGTAAGTGAATAGATTTGACTGCCAAATTCGCGATACAAACACACCCGAGAAGCGAGCAGAAACATTTGAACTTAAATCTGGACCGAATTAAGGAATCGTGCATTATATGTGTACATTTTTTATACAATTCATATTTATTATGCTCCATTTATTATACATTAGAAAATTTATAATTCGAAATTTCTTTATTATTTGTCCTTTTTGTCTCTAATGTGCTTAATTTTGAATGCATTGTAGATCCACGCTTAGCCTGTAAGGTAGGATGAACATTTTGTTGGCATTTTTCGCTTTCCATTCACAAGTTTCCGCGGCTTCGCATAATGTGGTTTGAAATAGAGAGGAGGATTCAGTTCCAACACTTTGGACACGGATGGTGTTCAGTTCATAGTGCATTTACACGCATCCATTGTATTGATCCGTTATAAAGGAGCATTGAAATACTCCCATGGCTTTCTATCCAGTGGCAACAACTCTGGTGGTAAACCTAGCTTTTACATATAAAGTGTATTTATTCTTTTTCCTCCACAATCTAACATATCGTTGAATTATACTGCACATTTTCCCTGCATACTCTCAACGAGTTTTAACATTTTGCAAGAAAAACGGATGAAGAGATGAAGGGAATGGGGCAAAGAGCATTAAGCAGATCATGCGAGCTTTACGTTTTCAAACTAAATTTTCACAGCGTATAACATAAGTCCTATTCTTGTAAAAAAAGTTCTGTCTTTCAAAAAATGGATTAATGTCAGTGTCAATCAATCAAGTTTAATTCAATTCAAATCGCTATTAATGAGGCGCCATCAGTATAACAGAAGTAAATCTATTTTTTTACCTATTATTTCGTGGAAATATATGAAACAATTTTGACCATTTCTAAGGTTTTCAACAAATTGATTTCTGTAAGAATCAATTATTCAACTTGAATTTAATTAAAATTATTTAAAGTGAGTAAAATTATCAGACTATTAAATGCGAATATTATTTTTTTGATACTATTTAGCAGAAATATATCAAACAATTTCAGTCGTTTATAACGATTTCACATTTTTTCTGCAGTTTCATGTAAATCACGGCATACATCATGCTTTAATAAGGATACTTCTTCGTATAAATTTGCACCTTATAACAGAAGTCCTATTATTGTGAAAAAAGTAAATAAATTATATATAATATATATTATATATAATTTATATATAAATGGTTAAAAATGCGTTACACTATCAGACAATCAGATTTATATATTGTTTTTGGATATAATACCATGAAAAAGTATCAAAGAATATCGACCGTTTAAGAGAATTGTGGATTCTCTTTCTACAGTTTTAGGTCAATCTCGACTTATGTACTCTAATAATTTTACTTTCATTTAAATTTTCCTACCGTATAACATAAAAACTATTGTTTTATAAAACAAGTTCTTGCTTTCAAGAAGTGAATTTCTGTAAACGTCAGTCAGCATATTTAAATTCAATACAAATAATTAAAAATGAATTACATTATTACGCTGTTGATTTTTTGGATACTATTTTTGATCAAAATAAATTTAAAAAATTTTCATGGATGGGTGAAAATTAAAAGGTTGGAATTGTACAATTAATGTTGTTTTCGTTTACCTTATTTGATAACCACATGAAACCCTTTTTATCTATTAAAATCATTCACAGCGGGTTTAAAAATAAATAAAAGTAAGATAAAAACTTATGTTCTTATTTGAAATTTCAATTTTTGAAGTTGTATGATAAATTTTGAATTTAAGTAATTGAAAAAAAAACAAATATAATCTTTAAATAATAAATCTTATCTCTCTTTGGAGCCCTTATATAGGTAAATGCAGATTTTTTATTTATTTTTATTTACATTATAATAATTAAAACTGGTAAATTTAAGGTTACATAAAATAAGATTCAAATTAAAAAATAAAATTTTGTGTTACAGGATGACAAGGTTATCCAAATTTTTTTTATTGCGTTATTTTAAAGTATATTACTACGTCCGAATAAGCAAAGAATAGTATTTTTTCTCATTAGATTGAAATATTCTTATGTTTATATTTTCTTCGTAAACTCGCCTTAAAAATGTGGTTCTTTTCATAATAAACTCGCCTTACAGTTTCTGACAACGAATTTCTGTACCATCTTTTTCGGGCTTCTAAATAAGTTATTTTGATTAAATAAAGATATTTCACGTGTGACTAAATTTTCAAAATTTTATTTATTTAAAAATTATACTCTTAAGTCATAAAATGATTAAAAACGAGTTTATCGGTGGATAATCTTCATACCCGAGGACATTAGAAGGTGATTGTATTTATCTGTCAATCTAGAAATGGAAAAGAGAAAAAGGCTTCATGTTGCAATTCTAAAACTAATACTGAAAAAGTACGTGTATTTAAGAATTACATCTTAAAAGCATTCTTTTAAAATATATAACGTTATAAGTTTTAACAACAATAGTTAGGGACACGTTACCGGATAAGAATTTACTCATATTTGATCCACATTGCGGTAAAGAGGCCTTATAAAAACATGCAATTAAAAAAGGTTATTCCCTTTATAACAAGCGTATATCTCACATTTTTGAGACATGTTGCGGCTACCTTATTTATCTTTACCCATATTTGAAATTTGCATTGAAAATTTTTTAGAGAATATCGGTATTAAAATAAAAAATTCTCCATGCGATCTCAATGCAATTTCTACAAAAAACTTCTAAAATAAATTCTGTAAAACGGTTTCCATAGAATCTTTTTCATTACAACGGTAAGAAGTCTCGTGCAGAGATTTCGTAAAGGGAAGAATTTGTTTTTAAATAAGATCAGCGGCTGTGAATGATGAAAGAAGCACATCATTCCTGTGAAATAAACTGAATTACATAATTTTTTGTTTACTTTTTGGAATTTTTGACATAGATAAAAGTTTTTCAGTTTCCCAAAATTTATGAAGGCAAGTTTCACTAATACTTCTAGCAGTTGCACTATTTTTAAAAGTATTTCATACAAAGTTAGGATATAATTTTAATGGAAATGTCATAGAAATGCCGTTAAAATCCCAATAAATTGCATGAAATTTTACACTGAAAAAATGGTTTAGCTGTTTCAGCTAACCGTTTTGATGGATTTCGTCTTCCAGGAATATATAGCTTATTTAACTTAGTCTGTTATTTTAAATTTTTCCTAACTTTATCCGATTATTGTTATTTTTGTCAATTTTTAGCGTTTACAAACTTTTTAAATTGCTTGCAAATAGTAAAAAATATGCAGTAATATAAATCATGCTTCTCTTTTTTTATCAAATGTATATTGTTTCATTTTCGAACTTTTCTAACGATCATAGATTGTTTTTCTAATGCTATAATCTAGAAATAAACGTTTGATAGATATAGCTTATTCAAAAACCTTTTAAAACACTTTATAAATTTTACATACCTTAAATATTAAATTCGACTGTTCCTGTTTATTCCTGACGTACACAGTATTTCATCTTGAATCGCATTTTATTTCTGTAAACTTTGTTTATTCTCTAGCGGCATATTTTTCCGGATTTTAATCTCATCTTAGGAAATATTTTGCTGGATATAAGTTTTTCAGCTTGTAGGAATTATCTATGAACTCTTCATAATTCATAATAGATTCTTTAAAATTCTTCAAAATTCTTTAGAATTTAATTATAAGTTGAGAATCAAATTTGCCGGATGATAGAAATTAAAATCCGGCATATTTTTCCAAAATTAAATACCCGACCTTTTCTAAATTCAGAAAAGGATTTGGAAGCTAGTCTCTGAGGAATATACTGCTGAAGTTCAACTTCCGCATGATAATAAAAAATAATAGAGCTCGGAAAATAATGGACGAAAGTAAATCACTTTATGGGATAACGAGGAGACGAAAGTACTTATCCTTGTAAGAAAACTTGGTTTATTTGATCCACTCTTAGCTCTAAATTTTTCTCGAAAGTTTCGTCTCTCTTCTCTTCTTGAATTTCCTTTGAAAGTTTATCGAATGCAGATGAAAAAATCCTATTCTCCTTTTCCTTTATTTTCTTTATCCTCCATCTATTCGTTCTATTTTATCCATCTTGATGCTTTTACAATTAAGTAATTGGTTCACCAGATTCGTTATTAACTACGTCTTGAAATATCGCAAACAGTGAAGTTTCTTCTTTTTATTTTCTGACGAGTAATCAGTGAGTTGAGAACGGTTACTCAGTAGCTGTGTAGCAAAGGATAAACAGTGGGGCATTTAATTTACAGATTGATGAGCCCTAAAATATTCCAGATAAAGTTTTATTTTATATTCACTTTTGAGAAGCTAATTCTAGTTTTCTGTTTATTAAGTGATTATATCAGTAGAGAGCATGACTTCATTATTAAGTCTATAAGAAAAACAGAAAATGTTACTTTAAGTGGAAAGGAACTGAGGTGTTCAAAAAATGCAGAATAATACTGAAGTTTCGAATTATTTTTAGAATATACTAGATAATACTCTTAGAAACAAAATCGATGTTTTTTTAAATATTGTTCATGGTTTATAACAGATTAAAATATCGCGTTGAGTTTTATTGATCTGTTTAGCCTATCTGATTCCTCGTGAATTAAACTACTGACGCAAATTACCTGTTACTAAATTAGAGATTAATGAAGGTAAATTCAAGTAAAGTAACAATTCAATTTGGTTGAACGCAATAACATTCGCTGTGATTTACTCCAATTTATTGGTTTTTTAGAAGAATTTACGCAAATTAATTATTGACGACTGAACTTCCACTGAGTTTAAATTAATTCAAACAAATATAATCAAATTTAGTACACTTGAAGTATATTACAATAAATCCATGTGAAATTGTATTAAAGTTCAGATGAATTAGTTTAAATAGAATATAATGAATTTCTGACGAAATAAAGTAGATTTACAGAATATAAAGGGAATTTATGAAGGCTTGAGATTGTCAAAAAATAAGTGGACAGACCCCGAGTTATTGACCAAGGTGGCGGGGGATATATACGCAAACCGTTTTTTTCGTAACAAAAGATAATGCATTATTGCAAGTTATTTTAACCCCTATATTATTAATAATAAGATGCAAGTATTTGAAAAACAACTTTGAATAATAAAATATATATCACAAACAACTGCGATTGCTGAAAGAAAGAACAGCGACTTCCATGCTTTCGCAAATTGGCTTTACGAAAAAAATCGCAGAAAAATCAACAGTATAGAACCGTAATGATTTCTCGAATAATAATTTTCTATAATCGTCAGCGTTATCAGCATTGGAATAAAAAATACATAATATTTTAGGAAATTTCATTCGAATCTTTCTTGAAATTTCTTGAAATTTTTTGTCATACCTTGAAGTTGCTCAAATCTCCTGAAATTCTTTCGAACGCTTTGAAATAACCTAAAATCTTTAAAACCTTTCTAACTTATTTTATGTCATGAATATTTGTAGAAATCGTTAACGTGCTTTGGAAACTCTCAAAACAACATTTATTTCATGCCCTAAGGTTTTATACAAATTTTCTAAAATCCCTGAAATTAATTGATGTGTTTGGAAATATCAAAACCCGAATAGAATAACTAGAAATCTTTAAAATCTTTAGAAATTTTGAAAATAATTGGAGATTCAATAATAAAATCCTTTTAATCATGTGAAATTCATAAAAATACTGAAAAATCGTATGAAATGTTTGGTATTCCGATAGGAATTACTCAAAATTTCATTTCATTTAATTTATGATCCATACTTCTCTAGAAATCCCTTAAAATTGAGCCCAATAATTTTCACAATTCTAAAAAGTTTTTTGAAATGCCTTTCAAAGTAAAAATCTCTTGAAATTCTCTAGAATATATTAAATTAGCTTTAAATCTCTAAAAGCTCTTAAATTCTTTTATATAATCACAGGATATATATCTTGTGAAATTCTTTTCAAATATTTTGAAATCTTTGAGAATGCTAGAAAGTCATTTTAAATTCATTGCAATGTTTAAATCTCTCAAATTCTTTAGAATCCTGTAAAGTACAATACAATTCTGGTAATTCATTATTATAAGTAGAAATCATTGAAAATATCTCGAATAAAAATTAAAGTAGTTTGTTCGTTACACTTTCATAAAAAACCCGTTCAGAACCCTAGAAATGTTTAAATACTTTGAAATGTTAGGAAATCTCACAAAAATCTTTGAAATTTTTTGGGATCTTTTAAAATATACTAATAAACAATCATATAAATCAATTATTATCCTGTGTAGGAATAAATTCAGGGACCCGGCCGGGTCCGGCTAAAAATTGTAACTTTAATTAGAAGAAAAAATAAATATTACGTATCTTTCTTTAAAAATAAGTTAAGGCCTAGACTACCCTCAAAAAGTGGGCTGGCGTCTATGCAATCTCAGACCTGCATTAAATTTTATTCAATGGAATTAAAATAGCATATTCAGGTTAACTTCATATGAATTTTTAGTGCATTTTTCAAAATAAATTAAGCTGTAAATTCTGAGGAGAATAAAATTTCAAACATCTTAAAAGAATCTTAACGTGAAAGCAATAAAACTGATAAATATAGAAATATAGTTCTGCATATAATATTATTGCTTTTACACGTAAAAAATCTAATCATATAAATTTGTTAAAAAGGTATTCATCAAGAATATTCTTATTCTCGGAAGGACGCCAAAAACGTCAATAATAATTGTAGCGATCATAAAATCGAATTTTCCCCTAATAAACGATAGAGATTGGCATTTATTTGACAGTGCAGAATTTAACTAAACCAATTATTCCTGTCAGCACCTATTTTCTGATCGAAACGTGTCCGTAGAAAATAATGAAAGCTTGACTTTAACGATAATGGGACTACTTGGACTCCTATTATAACAGCAGTAACCATTTAAAGTAAATGATAGGAAATAAACAATAATAGTCATATTAAATTATTAATATAACAACTAATAAGTTGATTTTACAACTTTGATCAACTTGAGAATAGTTAATATACAATAAATAGCTTTAATAAATGGATTATTGTCAAATTACAGGCAAACTTGATGTCCCAGTAATATAACATTAAAATATAAACTCTTACTTATTTTTGTTTTTATTTAATAAATACTTATTATGATCCTCAAAAAATTTTAAGTTCATTTTTTAAATTTCTGTTCCTATTTCAAACTTTTCAAGCCAAACAAATAATATTGTATAAACCTTAAACTCTGTCCCTCAAATTTTGTTGGTTTAATCGTCATTTGCGTGAGTCTTTTTCTAGTAAAATATTTGTAGTTACAGTTGAGTAATAAACACAGAATTATTGAGCGTGTCCATGAACACAAAATTCTATCGAATTGAACTTAAAATATAAAAATATTTTTTTGTAAATTGAATAATAAAACTCAAAAGTACATTTTGAAAACAAAATCGTCATCCGAGATATTGCTTAAAGAACAATTTCAGAGTAAAAAAAAAAATAAGTCATTTCTTTGCCTGCTCAGCAGGTTTATATTCAATGTTTTGGCGTTTATTTGTGATTAAAATGTATTGTTTTTTATGAATATTAGGAAAGGATAACCTTGATCGTTGTCCTGTCGTCATTCGTGTGATGCAGGGATATCGCGTGTATCTGCGCATGCGCGAGGACCAGAGTGCCTGATTTGTTTATTGTTCCCTAATTTGTTATATTCTTTTGTAAATTCCTTACCTGCAATTATTTCCTAATTTGCATGCGTTACAGCTTCTAAACTTTTTAAAGGCTCGCGCTCTTTTTCAACAAACCGCTAACCTTAAATCCGCTTTTCATACCTAATGTACGAATTTAATTATTATTTCTTATTTTTAGAAACTCCCCTTTTGGATTTAAAATTTTCGAATGTGATAAAATAAACTTTAGATGTTAAATATGAATTTCTTAATGATAACACAGCACCACAAAAAAAAGTGCTCTGCCCCAAAAGTGAGACCAATGTACCCTTCTGTTTTTGGAGTCGCTGAAGCCGAATATGACCTCAGAATTGCTTCATCAGGTCAGGATTTTTTTCTATCCTCAAAATAAGGGCTCAAATTTGCTCAATTGAAGGTAATCCACTAAAAAAAAATTGTTTTTTCCCCAGAAACGAGACCAATGCACCCTTATGTTTTCGGGGTCGCTGAAATCA